>JAQBSW010005636.1:0-55665 GCA_029291075.1 Eudiplozoon nipponicum
GTCTCCAAATGTAAACGTAGGCCGATCAGATAGCGTGGAATATCTAGAATGACTCTTTAAATAAGGAGTGGTTAAATATTTGTGTAATCAACTGTAATGACTATTTTCTCAATCTCTGTCTCACACGCTTAAAAATTTACAATAACATAATTGAAAGTCGAGGCGTACTATGTGAAGCCACTTGCAAATTTATGTCATCGAAATAGTTGCTGACGTGATGCCATGTATTAATAAAAATGCAAGGGAAAAGAGAGAATGGCCGCTACACTCCGCAGAAGAAGTAAGCCAGTCAGGAAAGGAAATAGAAGACGGAGAGTAGGAGAATGTTGATGAGGAGAGAGTGTGTCATTCATATTGAGTGAAGGGACAGTGTATGTCAGACACGAGTGCTAGTATCGTTGACAATGTCATAAACGTTCCGTTTTCTTGTAACCTCAGGTTGTCTTTGAATGAAAACTGCAAAAGTGCTTAGGATGAATTGGCCCATTCTTAATAATGACATTAAAGTCCACCAGGTGCAACGCACGAATTTAAAGCAATCCATTGCCTCAACATCTGATGGGAACTCACAGTTAACCCGGTGTCAGTGAGAAGCATCTGATAGTAGTTGGCCGGAAGATGTTCATCTGCAGGGCTGGACGATTACGCTGCTGAGGTCGAAATTGATGATACTGATGTGAATAATTATGAAGAGATAATTTAATCTAATAATTATAATGAAAATAAAGTGGATATTATTGGGAAAGTTGATGATGATGATGATGATGATGATGATGATGATATTAACAGTGTTGAAGTTATTGATCACATATTCCATATTGATAGTATAATGGTGACAATGAAGCAGTCGGAATTAATGATTTTGATGATGATGATGATGATAATGTATATGGGGATAATGATGATGATCTTGACGGTCATGATGATGACCGATGATAATGATGGTTGAGAACCGGGTGCTGATTACGATAATATTCATGCTAATCTTGTTAATGAATTTTTTATGCTAATTTTGATGGTAATACGGGTGGTAATAATAGCTACGTAGATGATAATGATCTTTAGGCTGATAATGCGTATGGTATTTTTATGTTGATTAAATTCGATTGTAAAGCAGAAAAATTATTTTAAGTCTTTTCTCAATGTCCACTTGAAGAAAAGACTGGAAATCATGCGCGGCTCGAGTGGCGCTGGAAATGAGTTTTTTTACGCCTGTTGACAGGCTTCAGGCTTCACATTCTAGCTGCAAATATTCTGTTTACTCTCAGAGTGAGTGCACAGTAAAGACGATATCCTTCCAGTAGGTGAGGCTCATTTGCGCTAATGTTAGAATTGTCCTTCACCAACGGCTCATATTAATTAAGTGAATGAAATTACTTCGACAGACTACAATCACTTAGAACATTTCAAACCACTTGCTAAGCTTAATTATGAATTTGTTAGCAGGTATACACATTAGTTTGTTGCACTGTTATTTGTTAGGAAGTATTAGTTGCATTTCACAAATTTACTCAGTGCGGTGGGAACGGGTTTGTCTTGCATGCATTTTTGTTGCTAAGGGATCAGAACTCGATTTTACACCGCACAGTCGAGATCGCGTAGGTAACCGCATTCTAATGCGTCAAGTTCCCGGAAGTCAGTGTAGTTCGCCAAGAGTATATTTTACGTGTATCAGATTACGTAACAGCAGTCCACCACAAAGCAAGGTAGTGACTGAAAGTGGAACATGAATCACCTTTATTATAATCAAGGTTGCGGTCTTTGTTAGGAAATAACGGGAATCCTGCTTGCACGTCAACTTCATCCAACAAGAGGATTGTTGCCAAGTCTTACCTTGCAAATTTTAAATGAATAATGGGATCATCGCTTGTACACGCAAATGTTTACTAATGAGTGGCATTATGCGTACACCATGCAAGTGATGTAATTCTTCTTAATAAAAGGCTTGCAATTTAATGAAGTCATTCACTTTTTCGCTAAAGCTGTTTTCATTGGCTCCGAAGATAAGTCAATGTCTATTTCTTCGTCTTAAACGTGTAGCCTGTCACCAGATTTATTTCACATCACCGTACAAAACATCCTCTTTTACGAACTTTATTAATGAGGCCAATGTTTATCTTTTTCTTTTTCTATATGCATGTGTGAGTGTATTTTAGTTTCTGCGTGTATTTGCGTGAATGTTTATTCTCGGGTATAATCTGAAAATGGCTGCTTTTCTATTGTAATCATTGAAATCGTCTTTCTGTGCTCTTGACAGGTATTTCAGATCTGTGTTTATGTAAGGCAGATTGATTTATTTTTCCAGTCAAGTTCAATGTATGCGAGACTGCTATATGTAAGAGCCGCATATCTAAATTTGATTTCCATATATACTCAATGCGGTATGATCCTCGATAGTCAGTTTGCCGTCGTACTCTGATGCTGATCAAGGAAGGTCGAAACGCGCCAGTGCGTTGCGACTGACGGTAGTTTTGCTATGTTGTTCGACGACTGGTTAAATACAATGGGATTGCTATTTACTTCAAGCTCGCAAACCTGATTAAAAGAATGATGTGCGTTTGTGTGTGATTGAAATGATACTGTGAGTTATATATATATATATATATATATATATATATATATATATATGCAGAAAGTAGTAGCCTATTTCGTTTATAATTTCTTCGTTGCAGAGAACTAATATAAATTCGAAACAAAGCCAGCGTAAAAAAATGTATAATCTCATATATGCATGTATTTCGTGCTTTCGGACGACTCCTCGGTGAAAACCGGTACTATGCCCTATACCAACCATATATTTGGTCAATAAATGTGGGGCAGGTGGAAGGTACTATCTCCTGTACGACTGCGAATTCAAGCAGTAATTGAGTTAACGTCAGTTAGATGTTTCGTTAAAGCGACTTGGAAGCCTGTACATGGTACCGACATAATGCATTTTCAGGGAACCTGAATTTCACACAATTTAATAAATACCAACTTTTCTGCACACCTGTTGACATAGATATTCAAAAAAGTCTAGACTCAGTCTACATCTTTCCGATTTGTATAAATAAAACTAGTAGTGAAAATGAAATTATATCTAATAATTAGTTATTTATTATTATATATATATATTACATATATACATATATTATTATTATATATATATATATATATTATTATTATATATTATATATATATATATATATATATATATATATATTATATATATATATATATATATATATATATATATATATATATATATATATATATTATATTTTTTAATTACATATATATATATATATATATATATATATATTACACAGTATATATATATATATATTGTTCACATTCTAAGTTAGTAGCTGCGATTGTTATTAAATTTTATTACACCTAAGGGTTAAAAATTTGTTGCAATAATCCTATTTTTTAGTCTCCCATGAGGGATGGGGATTTGTGGATTTTAGATGTGCTCGTGTGTATTCAGTTTCGAGGTTCTTTGTGAATATTAGTGCATATAATTAATTAATTAAAAGGTGTGTTAATACGACTCTTACATGAATGCGCAACAATCGGCCGAGTGGATAGCAATCTTAACTTCGCGCCAATATTTTTTGTTTGACAGGTCTGCAAATTAGATTAGCGACGTTGATTGCATCGTTGTCTGTAGACGCATTACAGACTGCACATCAAACGCCGTCTCATTTGACTAGGAGGATTCAAAACTTTGTCTGGCATGCCTTGTTCACACCCAGTTCCACCCCCCTCACACGGTGATCTGGTCTTCCTCACTTGCCTAGGCGAGGTGTTAATGCAATATCCCGAGGCAGAATGTGGAAGCAAGCTTTAATCTCAGCCGAGAGAAAAATATGATCGCAGCACGCAATGGCAACTTTATTTGTACACTTTAGTTTAAGATTAAAAAGCAATTATTTGCCTCTGATAAAATCAAGCCTAGTTTAAAATAACCGGAGCGAAAATTCCAAAATAAGAAATCAATTATTCTTAAACATTTTTGTAGTGACACATTTAAGAAACTTCTCAAATTATCCAAAGTTCAATGCAATGTACACTAAGAACTGCATACTCAATTTAAACCTATTTGGAAAAGCTCAAATAAAGTTACAATTCAGATTATTAATTGTAACATGTTCAATATTGTATATTAATAACAAAGCCATGATCGAGGAAACGTAAAGGCCTGTGATGTTGAGATTTTGGTGTATACATGGTTCAATATCGGCTGTTTGTCAGCCCATAAGCAGATTATAAGGTATTCCTGATTAGCAAAGTAGACATGCTCTCAACAAAAAAAATTATAAAAATGTGTAAATTTTAGTTCGATAATCTTTATGTTTATCACAATAATGTGGAAAATGATCTCGATATAAACTTAAAATTAAATCTATTTTATACCAACGGGTCTACAGAATAATTATGTGGAAATCTTTATGACTTACCTTGTTATCACAGAATGAGAATGTGGGATTAGTGGAGATATCAATCTCGCAAACTTGGTTTAATGAGTTGTTACCACTACCCGTGCAAACAATGATTGTTCAATTATATAATGGGAAAAAGTCATTCAAATAAAATTTGCGGACTTGGAATACAAATCCGTCATATTTTCAACATGCAAATCGAAAATTATAATTAGACGCTCATTGGTACAGTGGGCGGAGATAATAAATTAAAACAGGTTGCCATCTTCACATTAATTTCCGGGTATTTAGTCTAAAAATAAGTTTATTTTGATTATTTTTATCTACACGTTTATACATCGATATTGATCATTTCCTTATTAGACTTCAACAATCGTTTTTTGATGCACTGAGTCGGTCAATAAAATTTCACGAATTTCGCATTGCCTGGTTAATGGTCAAATTAATGCCAGTTGATGTCACAATTTAAGATCTTGATCGCAAAACTGTGCAAACCCTATTCGGGTTAGGCTAATTTTTGCCGAATATTTGACAAAAATCCTTTCTGAGACGTTTTGCTTCATATTTAGGCCTAACTTTATCCTTTTGGTGTGTTAAAACCATTGAGGCAATGTCTAATTCAAATTTCATCTTATCCTTATCCGAAAGAAGTTGTGCCGTTTTGACAGCCTCAATAATTAATTCATTTCTATCCTATCTTTCAATAGGAATAGTCATGTTTAAACCACTGTTCAGTATTTCTACTTGATCATTCTTAAGATTTAATGTTGATAGGCTTACTATTCTATTAGTCCCGATTAAATTATCACTTTCTTGGGGTCTATAAATTCCCAAGTCAACTAGTTTTTTATCATGTCTAATTCTTACTTTTTTTAGTTCTCTAATGCGTGCTTTATCACTGAAATCCTCTATGCATTTGAAATCATCTGCGTGCAAAAGAGAAGTTAACATCGATCTTAATTTATTTTTCCCCTTAATAAGTAGAATCTTAAGATTAACTGAATCACGAATCAATTTTTTTATAATATTTATACAAAGGTCATGCTTAAGAGACATGCCATAAGCATTCATCTTAAAATTTAAACTTGTGAGGCAGATTGCAACTGATGAAGGCTAACGGTAATTTAGGCTGAAATATTTTGTCAAGAGAAAATTACTGGAACAATGAAACCTGCGTTAGTCAAAACGCAGATCAGGTAATTTCAATTAATCCAGGTTCGCAAATGAAAACATCACTCAATTTCCTTATTAGCCTTCTACAATCGTTTTTTGAAGCACTGAGTCGGTCAATAAACATTTTACGAATTTCGCATTACGTGGATAATGATCAAATTAACGCCAGTGGAAACCACCGTTTAAGGTCTTGATTGCTAAACCATGCAGACTCTATTAGGGTTAGGCTAATTTTGACCGAATATTTGACTATCACAATTTCCGCATCTCTGTCTGATACAATTCGCACTTCAGTGGTGACCAGAAGGATAAACCAAAGGCAGCATGAACGGAGAGTATAATCTCATGCACATTCGTTTCATGCTTACTGGCGACTCATCAGTAGGAGCCGGTACTACGCCCTTTAACCACTATATATTTGGTCAAAGTATGTGAAATAATAGGACGGTACAATCTCCTAGACGAATGAGTAAACCTGCAATAGTGAAGCTAGCATCATATAAGGTCTACGATAATGCGATCTCAACGCAATCTCACTCTATATTTTATATATACCGAGTCTGTCAAGGATACTAAAACTATGGCTATTGTGTTAGTAATTGATACCTTATTTAAATCAATGAGTACCGGATAATAACACTATGGTTTCCGGGTCGGTACATGACACCAACCTGATGGATACAAATTTATGCTAAAGTTGTGGATTTGACCGCATTTTTCTGAGCGGGACAATTCAGTTCAGTTGTAACTAGAAAAGATAAACCAAAGACAGCATGAACGGAAATTTATAACTTCATACATTCGTTTCGTGTTTATATATATATATTTATATTTATATATAGAGTATATATATATATATATATATATATATATAGGCTTAATAAATATAACCTTTACAGACTCGGTATATATATTATTTTGTGTGAGTTAGCCTTGAAGTCGCACTGTCGAATTATTTATATGATGTTAGCTTCACTATTGCAGGTTTACACATTCGTCTAGGAGATTGTACCGTCCTATTATTCCACATTCTTTGACCAAATATATAGTGGCTAAAGGGCGTAATACCGGCTCCTACTGATGAGTCGCCAGTAAGCACGAAACGAATGTGCATGAGATTATACTTTCCGTTCATGCTGCCTTTGGTTTATCCCTCTGGTCACAACTGAACTAATTTGTTACTAGGTTCGCAACACCTAATACATACTTGCATATATATTAGATCTCCGCAACAAACAATATTTAACCATTCACACTTAACGCTCCCGCCATTACTCTCGTGCTATTCAAAAGTCATTTCCCTTCTCTCTTCCAGTTGTTAAGACTCGTACGAGGAAGCTGATTTTATACGTTGATAGTCATCATGGACGGATCACGCGCAATGATTAACATCCCAGAAGTTGGAGGATTTCAACTATTTCCTTAAGGTTGCACGTAATTGTAGAAGCTTTTTTGTGCCCTCAGTAACAACAAGACATTGAGAATGAAAGCATGTGTTCGTAACTTCTGTAACACAGAATCCACTCGATCTCCATTGTAGGTAGACATTCGTCTGAAACCCACTCTACTAGGCTGATTAATGCGTAAATGAAAATCAACTATTAAAGCACAACATGAAAAATGCAAGTTTACTGTTTAAAAATTTCGCTGACATAAACAGAGCGACGTAGCCTTTGTCTATTCATTGAAAGGACACGTCCTGTTGTCCGAAACTTCGCGTTTCTGCTAATTATTTCAGTGTGCAATGTCTAGCGAATGCTGCGTATTAGGGTGCCACTTTAGACATGAGGGACACCTGCGATTGAGTTACCCTCTGGAGTTGATGCCGTTGATGATGACGTTTCGTGCATAACTGCACAGACGAGCGGCAGCATTTCAGACAAAGTATCCCTTCAAACACACCAGGCCCCGCGCAACAACTCAACTCAACTATGAACTCAATTTATGCTGAGTTTCTATTATTCTAATTAAAGTGGTAATAAATCAAGCCTACCAAGCTACTGATTCATTTAGTGAGATCAGGTTTGAGTAATTGAAATAAAGGTCAATCCATTTTTTATAAAATTATGATAGCTATACGCACAGCTTCTTTTGTCTCTGTCATAGCGCGACGGCTCATTTGCCACCATGTGTCCGAACTCATTGTGGCCATGCGCCCAGTATCCCCAAAAACATTTTGATTGAATGAAATCACATCCCACGAACAGTTTGACAGTAAACATGATAAGTGGATAATTTAGTTTGCCTTTTCCAGCACGGCGATGAGCCACAGAGAACTTTAGAACCGCGAAATTGCTGATCGAGGCTTCGTCTAAGGAACAATGAAAGTGGAAATGCGTTAACCATTGCTAGAAAAAAAGGTAAACAAGCACTTATTTAGCAAACTATGGCGCAAAAGTAATCACATAAGCGAAATAAGTTCACACGAAATGTATCCATGGTAGTGACAGCATGCAACATTCAAGACGTTTCACTGAATTAAATGATGAGGCAAGATGTGCAGGTTTATTCAAAAGCTGTGTCCATGTGTTGAAAGATATGAACGGCCGTGTTAAGAAACAAATGGTTGAGTGTTTAACGGCCACAAAAACTAATAATGGCGACCATTAAGGTCTTTGCTCAATAAGGAAGATTCTGTGGCAAACTAAACCTGCTGCATTTGCTTTATTATGCAATGATTAAGTTAAACCAGCATTAAATACACAAGTATAATGTAAGAAGATAATTTATATATATATATATATATATATATATATATATATATATATTTAGACATTGTCAATAGCAACTAAATAATTCTAGGCATAGAAAATGCACTACACCTATTAAACCGATTTCGATCAGAATAACCAATCAAAATTTGTTGTCGTAATTGACAACATTTGCTTCCTTATGCAACATTTAACTTTAATCGTTGAAATGTACATAAAAACAAAATCTCTACATTAAACAATCAATGATTATGTTGATCAGCGCCCGGTTCTCATCCATCATTTGCATAATCATCACCATGACCGTCAACGTCATCATCATTATCGCCACCTACATTATCATCATCATCATCATCTTCAACATGGCGTCAATAATAGCCACTGCTAAATTGTTACATCAATATAGTATAAGAGATCAAGATTTCAAAAACGTTAATATCATCATCATTATTATCATCATCATCATTATCATCATGACCATCTTTCATAAAAAAGATTCATATTATCATCATTATAAATGTCAAATTAAAAAAACTCTCCGAAAGTATCCAACTCAGCATCATCCAGTTCGACCTCAGCATCGTTATCGTCCATCTCTGTGGATGAACAGCTTCCGGTCAACTCTTATTTAATGCTTGTCATTGGCACATGCTGAACTGTGAGTTACCATCAGGTGGTGAGGCACTGCATTGCTGCAAATTCGGTTGTTGCACCTGGCGGACATTTGTGTCATTGTTTAGAGTGGGCCAATTCATCCCCAGCACTATCACAGTTATCATCAAAGGACCACCTGAGGTTACAAGATAGAGGAAATTTTATGGCATTGTCAACGATACTAACACCCGAGTCTGACATACTCTGTCCCCTTCACTCAACATGAATGACACACTTTCTCTCTCCTCCCCAAAAAATTCTCCCTCCCTCAGTCTTCTATTTCATTTGTTGACTGACTTACTTCTTCCGCGGAGTATAGCGGTCATTCTCTCATTTCCCCTGCATTTGGTTAATACATGGCATCACGACAGCAACTAATTCGATGACATGAACCCCATGGGCTCATGTTTCAAGTGGCCTCACACAGAGCGCCTCGACTTTCAATTCTATTATTGCAATTGTGTGTGTGTGAGAGAGAGAGAGAGAAATAGTCACTACGCGTAATAGCACGGATATTTAATCACTCATAATTTTAAGAGGCACTCTAGATATTCCACGCTACCTAATCAGCTTACGCTTACCTTTATAGACAAAAGTAAATCTGCGAAACCAGCATTCGTAAACATCGAAGAGAGAAATTTACCCTTTCATTTAACCATTAATTTCATAGATTAATAAAGCATGCTAATGATTTCCAAAACTTGCACGGAAATTATACCATTCACATAGAATACAACCGCACATAACCAAACACGAGGTGAGAAAAGGATAAGTGAGGCGGATCTTGCAGGTGTGGCATAAAGCAAGTCTATCTGACGGCATGATTAGATTGTGTGGTGCGCAGTGCGAGCATTGTATGTCGACTCTCCGCGAGTTGTGTTCTCGGGTTGTCGCTTTGCCTTATCAGTTTCGCAAAGATCGATTGATCCCCATTTCCAAGTTCGCATGAAGTAAGTCTTCGTTTTGGCTGGGTGCGGATTCGTGCCTTTCCTCCGAAGGCTTCAACATCGTTCATACTAACCACTGGAAATGAGGCACGATCTAATCTTCGTTGACTGGCAAGGCTTCAAATTGTAATTTCCTGAATCCTCAACAGGTCTCTAATCACACATACACAGTACAACGATACCAAGGATACAAGTTGAAGCAAATTTGGTAAGCTCCTTTCGAAATACCGTACTGGATCGTTGCCAGTCAACGAAAATTAGATCGTGTCTCATTTCCTGTGGTTCGTGTGAACGATGAGGAAACCGGAAGGAAGGGGAGGAATCCGCACCCATCCTAAACGAACACCTAATCGATGCGTACTTGGAAATGGGAATCAATCGGAGGTTTGCGCAACTCGTGGGGATTTAAAATTAATTTTCTGTTGACATCAGTTCTGTAATATAAAGCAGAATTCAGAAATTCAAGTTTTCTTTTGTTTTAACAAAAAGAAATGGAAAATACAAGTAAATGATAAGATTGAAATCTTCTATTGAAATGGTAACAATGAATTTGCGTCTCATTTCAGACTTTAAATTTGGATGGAGTCGACGTGTACGCAGGCTTCCAGTCATTTCCTAAAGTGGCTCATTTTCCACTTTCAATCACTTCATTTCTTTGTAATTGACTGATGTTACGTAATCTGATACATGTAAAATATACTCTGCGAAGAGATCAAATTCATAAACAATTGTGGCTCTCTTTTTGTTAAACCTGTCTCCATTTTATTTAAAGTGGAGCGACTGATAAGTAGATTTTTTTTATAGCTTCATTGGCAAGGCTTAAATTGATTGAAATTAGTTGCTGTGTCAGCAAAAAAGGCAGTTTGTTATCTTTTCTATTTAATAATAAAAATTTTATTAAATGTTTTGTGTTCGGGTTTTTGCTAAAGCATAATCGGAAAATTTCTACACCATTTTCTTAAAGAGAGAATAGTTCTTGTGTGACCCCATAAATTTGTTACGCTTCAATCCATGTAGTGAAGGATAATCCAATTGATGGAGTGATGGACAGAAGCATTATTAAACAGACTGGATGCATGACTGATTGTTAGAGAAGCCGTGCATATAACCTTCACTATTAATAATCTCACTTAACTAATACTTGATTTGGTGCCAAAATAAGAGACCTACAGACATCGAGCTGAGCCCAGTTATTGTTCTTTTGAAAACAAAATTAATTACCCCCAGCTTATTGTGCGAAGATATTTTTTGAATAGACAACCAGTGAGGGAGAGTGAGAGACTGAGATAGAGAGATTGAGGTGGAGAAGTTGGCAATTAAAGAGCGACTGAGAATGCTAAAATGTAATTTAAGTTTAGAAATGTAGAACAGTTGCATGAATGGCAAAATCATGCCAGCAATCCGCCATCTAATTAACAAAATTGGCTACTTAAAAGAAAAATAGATTCATTTGCGAAAGCTGAGTGTACTACTATTCGAACCAAGGATGCCAGATTGATATAAACACCAATTCCATTATAAAATTGAAAATTGTGCTGTGTGCGGCAGATTGGCACAGTTCATATTGTGACATACTTCGAAGCAATAGTTCCAGATAAGGACGAAAATGGTCTACTGGAGGAATTTACCATTGCTATATAATTCATTGCTTAGTTTATGGCGACACGTGCATATTACGAAATTGTTGCTTATACAAATGCGGAAAGCTTGATTGGAATAACTGTTATGACAACTCGCGCAAACAATTTTTGTTACGGAAACCCACAAACATTTTGGCAATTATTAATCAATCTTAATTTTTTACGAAATATCTATATTTTGTTGCGGAGATCTAATTTGTACATGCAATTATGTATTAGGTGTTGCGCACCTAGTAACAAATTAGCTCAAATATGATCAGAAGGATAGGCCAAAGTCAGCATTAACGAAGTTTATAATTTACCTAATTTTCGGAGTGCGCACCGAAATGTTTGAATCCACTGTCATCATGATTTTGCCAGATATTTCGATTTCCGTATACGGAAATCTTTTTCAATGGCAAACACATCACCCACTAAGGTGACAAGTTTATAATTGCTTGCATACATGAATAATGCATCACCACTGGACGCCATTTTTGCTTTATTCTCGCGGAGTTATGCTCATTTACGAGTCGGCTTTCTAGTGAAATTTGGCTGAGGTGCAGTACAACAAAGCAGTGAACGTTTGGAATACAAAAACCGTCAACTTCTTAATGCGGCTATTAAGTTTTGCTCTTAGTTAACGCCAACTGTTGCGCAGTCAAAATTTGACGAAATGGAAAAGACCTTTTGATTTGGTGGTTTTTATAGTCCGCTATTCACATTCCCGAACAATCGATAATTGTTTAACATTCCAGAATGTGCGATATTTCCACTATTTACCTGAGGTTGCACGTAATTTTAAAAGCTTTTCATGCCCTTATTAACAATAAGACACTGAGATTGACAAGTATCTTTTCGTAACGTCTGAAAAGCAGACTCCACTAAATTTCATTTGTAGGCAGATACTCGTCATAGACCAACTGTATTAGGCTGATTAATGAATATCAACTTTTGGAGCACACTATGAAACACAAAAGACACTTTTCTGTCTGTTCAGCGTAATAATGACAGGAATAAGTGTTTGACTTATGGTTTTTTGTTTACAAATTGCAAGTTTACTGTTTCTACATTTTGCAGACATACACAGATGAATTGTGCGGCAAATGACTACTTAACAGTGCAGACTAGAGCAAACCAGCCTTTGTCTCGTCAAGGAAGATACACGCACAGGTGCGCAGGTAGAACTGGCTGAAGGGCACGTCCAATTGTTTGAATTTGGCATTTAATTCGGACGCCCTTGACTAATGGACCCGCCTTCAAATTCATTGCTCTCACTTATTGACTAATTAAATTTTGATCAAATTCACATTCGTGTGTTTTGCTAATTGTGACGTCAAACGGAGTAAAAGCGGCGTGTTTTCTGGTGATTATTTCCGGGTGTGCAGTGTCTGGCGAAAGCTACGCATTAGGTAACACTTTAGGCATGAGGGACACCTGCGATTGCATAGCACTCTGGAGTGGATACCGACAAGCACTTTTCATGCATTACTGCACAAACGAGCGACAATTCTTCAGACAACGTACGTCTTCAACCACAGCAGGCCTCACGCAACAACTCAACTCAAGTATGAACTTGATTTATGCTAAATTTGCATTCTACTAATTAAAGTGTTAATAAATCAAATTTACCAAGCTACTGATTGGTTTACGGAAATCAGGTTCAATAAATTGATTCAAACGTCAACACATCTTTTTTAGTTCGCGTAAACTACTTACGGAAGCTAGACACAATGGCGCCATTCTGACTTCTTTTTTCCTTTTCTTTTTTAAGTCAAGTTTGCGAGCTTGAAGTAAACACCAATCCCATTGTATTTAACCAGTCGTCGAACAACATAACAAAACTACCGCCAGCCGCGCATTTGACTTCTGCACAACAATTAAAGGAAAGTCAACAAAGTAGCTCTACATAACCTTGTGCTTGACGAGCGCAACAATGTGTTTCCATCCACCGTCCTCCTGATAATCCGGATATTCAAATATCCGGTTTCTTAGGCCTTTGTCAACGTAAATCACATTCCACGAACAGTTTGAAATCGATATCTCGGGTGGAAAATTTAGTTTTCCTTTTCCAGCGCGGCGATGAGCCACAGACAACTTCAGTTCGCCAATGTGCTGGTCGAGTCTTCGTCTACGGAAAACTGAAATGCGTAAACCATTGCTAGACAAAAGGTAAACAAAAACGTATTTCGCAAATTACAGCGCAATAGTAGTCTCTTCAACGAATTAAGATCACGCGCACCGTATCCATGATAATGACAGAACGCCACATTCAAGACGTTACATCGAATTAAATGACGAGGCAGGATGCGCAGGCTTATACAAACACTGTGTCCACGTGCGCCTGTTCAAAGACCCGCAGCTCATCTCTTTACTCTGAAAATCGCATGTGTTGCGCGAATTCCGATGCTTTAAAATTCAAAAATAAATGATTTCTGGTTCAAATTCTGGTCGCATCAATGGGATGTTTGCGAAACTGAGAGTGCAAAGCGACTACCCACGAATCCAGGTGTGACACTCGCACTGCGCAACCACACAAGAAATATTGTTGTCTGCACAATGAGGTCCAAGGCAGGCCATTTGATGTCTCATCGCTTCCTTCCTTATGCAATGTTTAACTTTAATCGTTGAAATGTCCATTAACAAAGGAAGAGACTTAGCTGAGCATTAAAGGCAAGGTAAGGTAATATCTCTACGTCAAACAGACAATGATTGCGCGGGTGGTGATAACAATTGTAGACTGACGATATTTTTTCTACATTGTTCGGTATTGGTGTTTACTTCAAACTCTTGACATTTTTCAGCTTAAGTAATTCTTAGGTATTTAACTGCACTAGCGGATGTTCTAAACGTTTATTAGTCTCAAAATTTAGTGAAATGTGACCTTTAAAATCGTATTGTTGGTAACTTTTGCAGGCTTCTCTTCAAAATAATTCATTTCAGCATCATCAATTTCGGCCTCAGCATCGTTATCGTCCATCTCTTCGAATGGACAGCTTCCGGCCAACAGTATCTGATGCTTCTCACTGGCACATGGTGGACTGTGTGTTCCCACCAGGGGGTGAGGCACTGGTCTGCTTCAAAGTCGTGTGTTACACCTGGGCCTATTCATCCCAGCACTATCACAGTTACCATCAAAGGACCACCTGAGGTTACAAGAAAGAGTAAATTTGATGACATCGTCAACGATCCTAGCACCCGAGTCTGACACATTCTATCTCCTTCACTCAATATGAATTAACCACAAGCTCTGTCCCCCTGCATCCTTCTCCGTCTCTTCGCCTTCTATTTCTTCTGTTGACTGACTCACTTGTCTTTCCGACACCAACTGCTCCAACAACATAATCCCATGGGCTCATGTTGCAAGTGGCCTTACACAGAGCGCCTCGACTTTCAATTCTATTACAAACGTGCGTGTGGATATTAAACAACTCACGATACGTGATCAGCCTATGCTTACATTTGGAGACAAAATAAAATCTGGGAAACCTGTATTCCGAAACAAAGAAGAATGAAATTTGCTGGTCTACTAACTAGTACATGCATAGATTACTATCTGTGCTACGGTACTACTTAAAATGTTTTGTGGACTTCTATATATAACGGATTTACACCAGGTTGGATTCTAAGGGTATCTGAACTATATTTATTGCTGGCGTAATTTGTTTATATATATATATATATATAGAGAGTATATATATATATATATATATATATATATATATATATAGTAGGTGTGTGTAGAAACACGCATCTTAACCTGCCGTATGTTTAGCTAAGAAATATGCAAACCACTGAAACTCCCATATATAAGCATCATAACGCACTAGTAGGTAGAAATTTATTTATTGTTGGCAAAGCAGCATGAGAAAATATGATTTTAGCAATCACCTAGACTGGTGTGTGTTTTATAAATATTTGATGCAACTTATAGGAGTTCAAAGTGAACTTTCTATAAATAAGACGAATTGATGCAACAACACTACGATTCTCCAGAAAGAGCCATAGCAACTATTCTGAAGTTTAAGGGAGCATAGATTCAATTTTATCTAACCAGGCAAACAAAGTAGTAAACCATCCGTCAGTCACATGAACTGACGTTTATATAATTAAACGATCATTGGCTGCGCGGGTGGTGATAACAATTATTATAATCAAGGTTGCGGTCTTGATAAAAACACCTGACCCATTAATTACTGACATATGTCAGTATAATCTAAGAATTGTATAGTGTAGAAAAGGCAATTCATCCAGTAGACCGGTTTCGTCCTTATTGGGAACTCATCAAGTACTGGCCAGAATTTGCCGCGGACAGGATACGAACCTGGGCACGTCTGCTTCGGAATCTGGTGCTCTAACCACTGAGCTATCCTGCCGCACACTACACTACACACAATTTTCAGTTATATACTAACTAGTGTAACTTGGCTAGTCAATTTTTTTTTCCTTTAGGTGGAGCTCATATGGCATCCATTTAGACCCAAAGTTCCAACTAACCATGCCCAATCTGTCATTACTGAACAGACACCACATTACATGGGGAAATGGTATTGAAATGAACATTTATATAATTAAACGAACATTGGTTGCGCGGGTGGTGATAACAATTATTATAATCAAGGTTGCGGTCTTGATATAAACACCTGACCCATTAATTACTTACATATGTCAGTATAAACTAAGAATTGCATAGTGTAAGAAAAGGCAATTCATCCAGTAGACCGGTTTCGTCCTTATTGGGAACTCATCAAGTACTGGCCAGAATTTGCCGCGGACAGGATACGAACCTGGGCACGTCTTCTTCGGAATCTGGTGCTCTAACCACTGAGCTATCCTGCCGCACACTACACTACACACAATTTTCAGTTATATACTAACTAATGTAACTTGGTTAGTCAATTTTTCCTCTAGGTGGAGCTCATATAGCATCCATTTAGACCCAAAGTTCCAACTAACCATGCCCAATCTGTCATTGCTGAACAGACACCACATTACATGGGGAAATGGTATTGAAATGAACATTTATATAATAAAACGAACATTGGTTGCGCGGGTGGTGATAACAATTATTATAATCAAAGTTGCGGTCTTGATATAAACACCTGACCCATTAATTACTTACATATGTCAGTAAAAACTAAGAATTGTATAGTGTAGAAAAGGCAATTCATCCAGTAGACCGGTTTCGTCCTTATTGGGAACTCATCAAGTAATGGCCAGAATTTGCCGCGGACAGGATACGAACCTGGGCACGTCTGCTTCGGAATCTGGTGCTCTAACCACTGAGCTATCCTGCCGCACTCTACACTACACACAATTTTCAGTTATATACTAACTAATGTAACTTGGTTAGTCAATTTTTCCTTTAGGTGGAGCTCATATGACATCCATTTAGACTCGAAGTTCCAACTAACCATGCCCAACCTTCATTACTGAACAGACACCACATTACATGGGGAAATGGTATTCTTAGTTTATACTGACATATGTAAGTAATTAATGGGTCAGGTGTTTATATCAAGACCGCAACCTTGATTATAATAAGTGTTAAATAGGTCTGACGTGTGCAGCTAGGAAATGACAGTTATCATTTTAGTTTTACTTGTATGACCGTTACACGTGCCTGTAATTACATGTAACAGATTAGCTCTTAGTTTTAAGTAAACGCTCACGCACATACACACAAACACGCTTATCCAGTGAATAGTCAGATGTTGCCAAATCGCTGTAATTTCACTGGGATGAGTGTACACTTGCATTAACTGATTACTCCTCAATTCAAAACAAACGAGAACACATACACACAGGCATGACGTACGCTTATCTAGTGAGTTGTCATTAATTGTCATTATATCACTGTAATCTCATTGCGAAGAGTGTATACATGTAGACACATACACAAACCAATTTAACATACACTTTCCTAACATTTTTATAAAAAAACGTTATGCTTAAGAGATCTAAAATCAAGTATAAATGAGGCGGTTTAAATTAATATTTCCACTTGACATATTGATTGTCAACTAAGTGTGTGATGTGTTTGGCATTGAAAAAGGGCTCCGTAATTGGAGCCCGAAATATCTGCAAAAATCATGATGACAGTGGATTCAACTTTACATTTATCGTAACCAACCCCCTCTTCGCCATGTCTGCCTTTGTTTTGCGCAATTTAGACCACTCTTTTGGCGTAACGTCATGTGTTGAGTCATCGCTTTCATTGTAAGTGCGACCGCAATTGACAGGTGTGTCGTATTTTGCGGAACGTAGGCTATTTTTAAGGCCTGTCATTTATTTCATTGTTCCAGTCCAATATAATTTCCTTTTAAATTACACTCTGCACGTTTAAGCTCCTGCACAAAAATCAGAAATTTGCGCACATGTACTACTCACAGGTCATGTTGTTAGTAGTAACAATTTTTCAGTTCTCTACAAGGAAAAAATCGAAAAAATGCTTCTGGCTTTTGAAGCTATTGCAATTAATAAGCTGAACCCCTGCTTAAACCTGGAGAAAGTAATTCAAAAGGAAATTAAATCGGACTCGAACAAATACATAACTGACAGGCCTTCAATAATAATTCTTATTTTTCCAGTATCTAAGTCATTATTCTGGATTCGTTAATATATTCCAGGGTATACGTTGTGTTTTTTTATATATATATATATATATATATATATATATATATATATGTGTGTGTGTGTGTATATTGGGTGTAATTATTTTCAATACATGAAAACACGTTTGATTTGGAATTTGATTTTTAGAATATGTGTTCAGTTTTGGCGGGATTGTTCTCCCCAATGCAATTTGTGTTTATCACGTGCTAACATATGCATAAATAAGGTTAATCTATAATTGAAATATTCCTTTGTTTTGTTGATGTATTGTAACCGGTTAATTAAAATCAGATTTGTGCTTATCTCAAATTCGAAAACTTGGCTTAAATATATAAGTGGTTGAACAGGAATATTCTATCTCTCCGCTTAAGCATACCGGAATAGAAATTTCATCAGGGATTAATGAGGAAACGGTGGAATTATTAAACGAACATTGGTTGCGCGGGTGGTGATAACAATTATTATAATCAAAGTTGCGGTCTTGATATAAACACCTGATCCATTAATTACTTAAATATGTCAGTATAAACTAAGAATTGTATAGTGTAGAAAAGGCAATTCATCCAGTAGACCGGTTTCGTCCTTATTGGGAACTCATCATGTACTGACCAGAATTTGCCGCGGACAGGACTTGAACGTCTGGGCACGTCTGCTGGGTGGAATTATTGTATGCCCGCGACGGCGAAATAGACTAATTATCGTCACCAATATAAGTAGCATCAGAAGATATTTGCACAATGGACAGCCATTCCCAACTTCAAATAACCACTACTGGTTATACCGCAGTCAGTAGTATTAAATACTCCAAAACTGTCAATGGTTAATACTGATGGCGTGGAGCACTCGGAGTGACGAGACCATTCAGCACCAAGTTCTCACGTAGATAGAGACGGCTTAATTTCAGTAATGGGGACTGCTAACAAAAAGATTGAAATAACGTTAATTTTATAACGAATTATCAAAGAATAAAATTTTGGAAGTGTGAGAGTGTGAGTTATTTATAAATTCAATTCAGACATTAATAGCAAAATTTAAAAGAAACATGTTGCGCGACAGGAAATAAACAATTTACCTGATTTTCGGATTGCGTACCGAAATATTTGAATCCACTGTCATCATGATTTTTGCAGATATTTCGGGTTCCAATTACGGAACCCTTTTTCAATGCCAAACACATCACACACTTAGTTGACAATCAATATGTCAAGTGGAAATATTAATTTAAACCGCCTCATTTATACTTGATTTTAGATCTCTTAAGCATAACGTTTTTTTATAAAAATGTTAGGAAAGTGTATGTTAAATTGGTTTGTGTATGTGTCTACATGTATACACTCTTCGCAATGAGATTACAGTGATATAATGACAATTAATGACAACTCACTAGATAAGCGTACGTCATGCCTGTGTGTATGTGTTCTCGTTTGTTTTGTATTGAGGAGTAATCAGTTACTGAACGTCTACACTCATCCCAGTGAGATTACAGCGATTTGGCAACATCTGACTATTCACTGGATAAGCGTGTTTGTGTGTATATGCGTGAGCGTTTACTTAGAACTGAGAGCTAATCTGTTACATATAATTACAGGCACGTGTAACGGTCATACAAGTAAAACTAAAATGATAACTGTCATTTCCTAGCTGCACACGTCAGACCTATTTTACACTTACTTTTCTAAATGAAGTAATTACGAGTGGCATTTCAGTGAGGAGGGGGAATTACACTATTAATAGAGTAAATAATTAATAGGTAGTAAAATTAAATTAGAAACGGATAAAGTGTTTCAATAGGGTAGAAAGTTAAATTAAACGGTACGTAAAATAAATCCATCGAAATTATATCGAGAAATGACATAATGAATGAAACAGCCGTAGAAAAATCACTAGGTTCTATTTGGAATACAGCACTAAATAATGGTAGAAAACGAAGATTGCAAGAATCAGAATCAGAATCAGAAACTCGCTCAAGTAAAAGAATAAGAACACTGGACTGATATAATTCTTACAGAAGTGGAGATTGATTAATTCAATATCGCCTAATTTATTTTGATTATTTCATCCTTGATTACTTGTTGTTAGTGTAGCGCCTTTAACATACATTTATCTATACATGATGACAAGGTTTATTTTTATTTTATTTTCTTTGCACTATTACTAGTATCTTCTTTATCAGGCAATTTTTAATTTATTTTACGTACCGTTTAATTTAACTTTCTACCCTATTGAAACACTTTATCCGTTTCTAATTTAATTTTACTACCTATTAATTATTTACTCTATTAATAGTGTCATTCCCCCTCCTCACTGAAATGCCACTCGTAATTACTTCATTTAGAAAAGTAAGTGTAAAATAGGTCTGACGTGTGCAGCTAGGAAATGACAGTTATCATTTTAGTTTTACTTGTATGACCGTTACACGTGCCTGTAATTACATGTAACAGATTAGCTCTCAGTTTTAAGTAAACGCTCACGCACATACACACAAACACGCTTATCCAGTGAATAGTCAGATGTTGCCAAATCGCTGTAATTTCACTGGGATGAGTGTACACTTGCATTAACTGATTACTCCTCAATTCAAAACAAACGAGAACACATACACACAGCATGACGTACGCTTATCTAGTGAGTTGTCATTAATTGTCATTATATCACTGTAATCTCATTGCGAAGAGTGTATACATGTAGACACATACACAAACCAATTTAACATACACTTTCCTAACATTTTTATAAAAAAACGTTATGCTTAAGAGATCTAAAATCAAGTATAAATGAGGCGGTTTAAATTAATATTTCCACTTGACATATTGATTGTCAACTAAGTGTGTGATGTGTTTGGCATTGAAAAAGGGTTCCGTAATTGGAACCCGAAATATCTGCAAAAATCATGATGACAGTGGATTCAAATATTTCGGTACGCAATCCGAAAATCAGGTAAATTGTTTATTTCCTGTCGCGCAACATGTTTCTTTTAAATCTTATTTAGGTACTAAATACGGTGCTACAACAGTGAAGTTGCAAAATCGCTATCATCACATAAAAAAACAATTAGTAAGGCAAGTGGAAAATATTCGTTTCATTAAAATATGTTTAAAACATTGTGTAATTCCTAAATGTTTTAAATTTAAATTGCCATTTCATTTAAATGATAAAGGTAGATCTCTTAAACATGAACTGACTTTGAACATAATGAATACATTAATTAGCGATTTAGAGATACGCAAATATGAACTAATTAGAGAGAAAACTAAAATAAGATCTATGTTACTTTCCTTCTTGCACGCGGATGACTTTAAATGTATAGAGGATTTTACTGATGGCGCACGTAATAAGGAGATAAAAAAGGTTCACATTAGGCATGATAGAAAGTTAGGAAATTTGGGTATCTATAGACAGACCACAGTTAGGACGTGTCCTGTTGTAACTAATCGAGTGGTAAACCTCTCTAAAATAAATCTTAATGAGAAACAGCTGGAAATGCTTAATCGTGGTCTGAATACAGCTATCCAAATTGAGAAATCACCAAAAAATGAGATAATTACTGAGGCTGTTAAAATAGCACAATTCCTTTCAGACAAGGATAAAGTTAGGTTTGAATTAGACGTAGCCGCAGCTGTGCTAACGTACACAGAGGAAAAATATAAACCAAATTATGAAATAAAAAGTCTCAGGAAAGAGTTAATAGCAAACAGTGTGATATGTTTGAAAGCAGACAAAGGAGGAGCGACGGTTCTGATGAATCAATCTGACTATAATGATAAAATGTATGAACAACTAGACAATATAGAGGTATACACTAAAATTAATAAAGATCCTACGGATAAGCTACAAGGAGAAGTTAAATTATTGGTCAATAATATGATTGCTGAAGGAGAATTAGATCAAGCGCATGGTAACGCTCTCATACAAAGAGATACAGTCGCTCCTAGAGTGTACGGTTTAGTAAAGATACATAAACCAGACAACCCTTTGAGAATTATTGTTAATGTCCAACACTCTCCAACATATAAAATGTCTAAGTTTCTATGTAATAGAATAAAGAAATATTCGTACTTCTTAGACAATACTTTGATGAATTCATACCATTTGGTTGAGATTGTAGATAAATGTGAACTTAATGAAAACGATAGATTGGCGAGTTTAGATGTGGTGTCAATGTACACCAATATACCAGTACCTAAAGCACTAGACTATTTTCAGCGTTTCCTTGTTGATCATCCAGTAATATTGGAAGGAAGCAAAATGACGATTAGACACGTCATGGAGATGATGTACGTATGTATGTCCTCAACTTATTTTAAATTTAGGAATGCATTTTATAAGCAGATTAGAGGTGTTCCAATGGGGCAACCACTATCGGTTCCAATAGCTAATATCTTCATGCATTACATGGAGAAGACTCTCTTAGATATAACGCCCCTAAATCCTAAATTGTATGTACGATATTTGGATGATATATTAGTTATTTGGAATCACGGGGAGGATCATCTGATAAATTTCTTAAACATAGCAAATCAGGTGAGCGAGCTTAAATTTACAATTGAAAATGAATCATGTGGCGAATTACCATTTCTGGATGTCAAGTTAATTAGAAATGGTACAAAACTAGAACGGGATGTTTATAGGAAGGATACTTACTCAGGTATCCTTCTTAATTTCGATTCAAATCATCCATATAGAATGAAAATCGGTATCTTAAAATCGATGATAATAAGAAGCTTAAGATTAACAGATAATAAACATAGAGAGATTGAATTAGGGAGACTGCGAGAAATATTCAGTGCTAATGGGTATCCTCTAAAGTTAATTGAAGCAACTATAATGAGCGTTATAAGTAAATTTAATCATGACTGGAAGTACGTGAAGTCAAATAAATTAAAAGATGACCGGAGGGTAATGGTTATACCTGACTCTAAACTAAGTAGGAAAATAAAAATGGTAGCATCAAAATACAATATACGTACTATTTTAAAACAGACCCTTACACTAGGTATTATACTTCCCAACCAAAAGGAAAAAATAGAACCGCTAGACACATCAGGAGTATATGAAATTCCATGTAACGACTGTAACTTGATGTATGTGGGTGAAACCATGCGCCCAATTAAGGTTAGAAGAGGGGAACATAAAACCGCATGCAAGTATGCCCATGTTAATAGATCAGATCTTGCACGCCATACAGTAGAGACAGGACACACAATTAATTGGGATGGGTGCAGACGTATATCAATTTGTAGCCGTAGCAGATCGACTAGACTGATTAGAGAATCCATCGAAATTAAATCGAGAAATGACATAATGAATGAAACAGCCGTAGAAAAATCACTAGGTCCTATTTGGAATACAGCACTAAATAATGGTAGAAAACGAAGATTGCACGAATCAGAATCAGAATCAGAAACTCGCTCAAGTAAAAGAATAAGAACACTGGACTGATATTAACTTACAGAGGTGGAGATTGATTAATTCAATATCGCCTAATTTATTTTGATTATTTCATCCTTGATTACTTGTTGTTAGTGTAGCGCCTTTAACATACATTTATCTATACATGATGACAAGGTTTATTTTTATTTTATTTTCTTTGCACTATTACTAGTATCTTCTTTATCAGGCAATTTTTAATTTATTTTACGTACCGTTTAATTTAACTTTCTACCCTATTGAAACACTTTATCCGTTTCTAATTTAATTTTACTACCTATTAATTATTTACTCTATTAATAGTGTCATTCCCCCTCCTCACCGAAATGCCACTCGTAATTACTTCATTTAGAAAAGTAAGTGTAAAATAGGTCTGACGTGTGCAGCTAGGAAATGACAGTTATCATTTTAGTTTTACTTGTATGACCGTTACACGTGCCTGTAATTACATGTAACAGATTAGCTCTTAGTTTTAAGTAAACGCTCACGCACATACACACAAACACGCTTATCCAGTGAATAGTCAGATGTTGCCAAATCGCTGTAATTTCACTGGGATGAGTGTACACTTGCATTAACTGATTACTCCTCAATTCAAAACAAACGAGAACACATACACACAGGCATGACGTACGCTTATCTAGTGAGTTGTCATTAATTGTCATTATATCACTGTAATCTCATTGCGAAGAGTGTATACATGTAGACACATACACAAACCAATTTAACATACACTTTCCTAACATTTTTATAAAAAAACGTTATGCTTAAGAGATCTAAAATCAAGTATAAATGAGGCGGTTTAAATTAATATTTCCACTTGACATATTGATTGTCAACTAAGTGTGTGATGTGTTTGGCATTGAAAAAGGGCTCCGTAATTGGAGCCCGAAATATCTGCAAAAATCATGATGACAGTGGATTCAAATATTTCGGTACGCAATCCGAAAATCAGGTAAATTGTTTATTTCCTGTCGCGCAACATGTTTCTTTTAAATCTTATTTAGGTACTAAATACGGTGCTACAACAGTGAAGTTGCAAAATCGCTATCATCACATAAAAAAACAATTAGTAAGGCAAGTGGAAAATATTCGTTTCATTAAAATATGTTTAAAACATTGTGTAATTCCTAAATGTTTTAAATTTAAATTGCCATTTCATTTAAATGATAAAGGTAGATCTCTTAAACATGAACTGACTTTGAACATAATGAATACATTAATTAGCGATTTAGAGATACGCAAATATGAACTAATTAGAGAGAAAACTAAAATAAGATCTATGTTACTTTCCTTCTTGCACGCGGATGACTTTAAATGTATAGAGGATTTTACTGATGGCGCACGTAATAAGGAGATAAAAAAGGTTCACATTAGGCATGATAGAAAGTTAGAAAATTTGGGTATCTATAGACAGACCACAGTTAGGACGTGTCCTGTTGTAACTAATCGAGTGGTAAACCTCTCAAAAATAAATCTTAATGAGAAACAGCTGGAAATGCTTAATCGTGGTCTGAATACAGCTATCCAAATTGAGAAATCACCAAAAAATGAGATAATTACTGAGGCTGTTAAAATAGCACAATTCCTCTCAGACAAGGATAAAGTTAGGTTTGAATTAGACGTAGCCGCAGCTGTGCTAACGTACACAGAGGAAAAATATAAACCAAATTATGAAATAAAAAGTCTCAGGAAAGAGTTAATAGCAAACAGTGTGATATGTTTGAAAGCAGACAAAGGAGGAGCGACGGTTCTGATGAATCAATCTGACTATAATGATAAAATGTATGAACAACTAGACAATATAGAGGTATACACTAAAATTAATAAAGATCCTACGGATAAGCTACAAGGAGAAGTTAAATTATTGGTCAATAATATGATTGCTGAAGGAGAATTAGATCAAGCGCATGGTAACGCTCTCATACAAAGAGATACAGTCGCTCCTAGAGTGTACGGTTTAGTAAAGATACATAAACCAGACAACCCTTTGAGAATTATTGTTAATGTCCAACACTCTCCAACATATAAAATGTCTAAGTTTCTATGTAATAGAATAAAGAAATATTCGTACTTCTTAGACAATACTTTGATGAATTCATACCATTTGGTTGAGATTGTAGATAAATGTGAACTTAATGAAAACGATAGATTGGCGAGTTTAGATGTGGTGTCAATGTACACCAATATACCAGTACCTAAAGCACTAGACTATTTTCAGCGTTTCCTTGTTGATCATCCAGTAATATTGGAAGGAAGCAAAATGACGATTAGACACGTCATGGAGATGATGTACGTATGTATGTCCTCAACTTATTTTAAATTTAGGAATGCATTTTATAAGCAGATTAGAGGTGTTCCAATGGGGCAACCACTATCGGTTCCAATAGCTAATATCTTCATGCATTACATGGAGAAGACTCTCTTAGATATAACGCCCCTAAATCCTAAATTGTATGTACGATATTTGGATGATATATTAGTTATTTGGAATCACGGGGAGGATCATCTGATAAATTTCTTAAACATAGCAAATCAGGTGAGCGAGCTTAAATTTACAATTGAAAATGAATCATGTGGCGAATTACCATTTCTGGATGTCAAGTTAATTAGAAATGGTACAAAACTAGAACGGGATGTTTATAGGAAGGATACTTACTCAGGTATCCTTCTTAATTTCGATTCAAATCATCCATATAGAATGAAAATCGGTATCTTAAAATCGATGATAATAAGAAGCTTAAGATTAACAGATAAAAAACATAGAGAGATTGAATTAGGGAGACTGCGAGAAATATTCAGTGCTAATGGGTATCCTCTAAAGTTAATTGAAGCAACTATAATGAGCGTTATAAGTAAATTTAATCATGACTGGAAGTACGTGAAGTCAAATAAATTAAAAGATGACCGGAGGGTAATGGTTATACCTGACTCTAAACTAAGTAGGAAAATAAAAATGGTAGCATCAAAATACAATATACGTACTATTTTAAAACAGACCCTTACACTAGGTATTATACTTCCCAACCAAAAGGAAAAAATAGAACCGCTAGACACATCAGGAGTATATGAAATTCTATGTAACGACTGTAACTTGATGTATGTGGGTGAAACCATGCGCCCAATTAAGGTTAGAAGAGGGGAACATAAAACCGCATGCAAGTATGCCCATGTTAATAGATCAGATCTTGCACGCCATACAGTAGAGACAGGACACACAATTAATTGGGATGGGTGCAGACGTATATCAATTTGTAGCCGTAGCAGATCGACTAGACTGATTAGAGAATCCATCGAAATTAAATCGAGAAATGACATAATGAATGAAACAGCCGTAGAAAAATCACTAGGTCCTATTTGGAATACAGCACTAAATAATGGTAGAAAACGAAGATTGCACGAATCAGAATCAGAATCAGAAACTCGCTCAAGTAAAAGAATAAGAACACTGGACTGATATTAACTTACAGAGGTGGAGATTGATTAATTCAATATCGCCTAATTTATTTTGATTATTTCATCCTTGATTACTTGTTGTTAGTGTAGCGCCTTTAACATACATTTATCTATACATGATGACAAGGTTTATTTTTATTTTATTTTCTTTGCACTATTACTAGTATCTTCTTTATCAGGCAATTTTTAATTTCTTTTACGTACCGTTTAATTTAACTTTCTACCCTATTGAAACACTTTATCCGTTTCTAATTTAATTTTACTACCTATTAATTATTTACTCTATTAATAGTGTCATTCCCCCTCCTCACCGAAATGCCACTCGTAATTACTTCATTTAGAAAAGTAAGTGTAAAATAGGTCTGACGTGTGCAGCTAGGAAATGACAGTTATCATTTTAGTTTTACTTGTATGACCGTTACACGTGCCTGTAATTACATGTAACAGATTAGCTCTTAGTTTTAAGTAAACGCTCACGCACATACACACAAACACGCTTATCCAGTGAATAGTCAGATGTTGCCAAATCGCTGTAATTTCACTGGGATGAGTGTACACTTGCATTAACTGATTACTCCTCAATTCAAAACAAACGAGAACACATACACACAGGCATGACGTACGCTTATCTAGTGAGTTGTCATTAATTGTCATTATATCACTGTAATCTCATTGCGAAGAGTGTATACATTAGACACATACACAAACCAATTTAACATACACTTTCCTAACATTTTTATAAAAAAACGTTATGCTTAAGAGATCTAAAATCAAGTATAAATGAGGCGGTTTAAATTAATATTTCCACTTGACATATTGATTGTCAACTAAGTGTGTGATGTGTTTGGCATTGAAAAAGGGCTCCGTAATTGGAGCCCGAAATATCTGCAAAAATCATGATGACAGTGGATTCAAATATTTCGGTACGCAATCCGAAAATCAGGTAAATTTAATTGAGTTGACCATATATTATTTTGTTACGGTCTAGAGCACGGTCTATTTGGATTAACTGTGAAATGATTCATCCATTGCAACATAACATTCAATAAACGTCTGATAACATGAATGAGTCTTCTTACTTCACCCTGCGGAATAAGGTCAGGGGCTGAAAATAGAACGGGTGGTGACAACAGCCACCATGAATGTGTAGGAATAGGAAATTTTTACTAAATAGACAGCAACCCTGCAAAACCTTTTACAATAACTGCAAAACCTCCTACAAACTACTCTGACAAGACAATCAGGATTTATATAATTTGTGTGCTCTAACCGTTCTTACATAGCCACTAACAGTTCAACTAAGACTCTCTGGATTTATATTGTGTGTATTTCACAATCATTTATCCGAAACCCTACAGTTCTGTGGATTGATGTGATTTAGCACTCAAAACCTAACATAAAGTGGATTATTGTGATAACGCAAAACTTGGATTTATATTTTGTGCTTATTGTGACTATTTTTATACGATTTTAATCTTTGCTTTGCAACATTTTGTTCAATAAAACAATGATATTTATCTGAGCTTTCTCACATCACACTTCGGGAAAGGACCAGGGATTAGTCATGAACGCGTATCGTAATAACAGCTACCAGTTATAGGTAGGCGGGCATAACCTCACTAAACAGACAATTAGCCGGCAGGACTACAAAACATCCTACACCTTCATAATAGCATCCAAATACACAGAATCAAAGTATTTTGAGTTATAAATAAAGACGATAAACGCATCAATATTTAACTCATCCAGCGTATTTTAATATTTCAGCATAGATAGAATGTTCGTAACTGTTGATTGATCTTTCAAAAAACTATGTTGGCTTGAATCGAAGTTAGTCATCATAATATATTCCAAATGATCTAGTATTAATTGTTCAAGTATATTTTAAAAATTTAAGAGATTAAAACTAACCGCAAGTAAGGATGTTATCCGTAAATAAATGGCTTAATAGAGAGCGTGTTTTTTTATGCACTTAATTGGTTACATATATGCAATAAGCAACGCATAATTCTTACATCCTTTCGATCAATCGAAAATAATTTTATTTTAACTATTTTAAAAGATCACTGACATTAATGGGCCACGCAACATCACATTTCTCTCTGGAAAATTTAGAAGAAAAATCTGCATATTTGAGAGGTTTAATTATAATTTTAAGGCAGACGTTGAACTCTGCTAAGCAATTGTTTTAATGAATTGTTCTTTGGTTTAAAATAAGTATGGCATATTTTTTGTGTTATTCTTCGACTTACATTATTACAGCTTTTGCTCTGATTCAATACCAAATTTTCATTATATATTGATACACAATATAAAGAGTTTGTGTCAAATGAGTATGATGATATTGTTAAAGCCATTGCTGGATACTGCAAAATTAGTTTCAAAACGCGGTGCAAGACTTCCATCGCGTTCACTTTGGCATGGACAATCATTGTTAATGAGAGATCTCGAAAATGTGGTCATTAGCATGCGAGAAACGATAAAAAATACAAATAACAGCTGCTGGTAAATTGGTGTTCTATATGATCACATTAGCTATTAAATCGTTAGATCTATGTAGATGTGCATATAAATTAAAACAAACATAGGCTCGAATGTGAGCCATAGGTTGTGACGGTATGACTTAAATAATACAATAAATATAATTAGGTTTACAAGATATTTTTGTTACCAACAGAACTAAAATTAAAATTTTGTCGGAATTAAAACATTATTTACTTATTGCTTCTAGACTGGTATATTGCAAAGAGATTACTCGTAACAACTACAGAATTTTGTGCTAATATCAGTTGATCATATTACGTGAAACCGTTGAGAGTTTAGCGTATAGATTATGCAGAGCTATAAGAACTTATTACAAATGTGTCATGGCACGAGACGAAAACAGAGCTAAGTAACAGGCAATCTCTTCTTCGATTTAAATAATTAAATCTAGATCTGAAACAAAATAGACGTTGATTGGTTAGATGTCGAACCAAATATGTTCCTATTTATGCACACCCGATGTTTTTAGGCAACAAAAAATGTTAAAGAGTGTATATTGTTCGATGAACGGTTTCGTCCTATCTCGTTTAACTGAAGTATTATCCACACCCTGCCAAAAATGATGTTCTACAGTCGAAATAAATCTTGATATGGAAGGTGAGAAATAAATTACAACAGTGCTACAGAAGCTTCATGGAAGCCAACACATTTCTGCTGAGTTGGTGCAGTGGATAGACGAATATTAGAAGTGTAAAATTTTCTGACTGCTCAGTTGATATATTAATAAAGTTACATCAATGGCGATGAACATCATTATCATGGTTGCACTCAAATATAGTCAACCCAGGTGTTGACTAGCCAAGTTTGTTTTAATAAAAAAAACTGGAGCTTTGATAGACAGGCCCACTTACTATTAATTGAATAAAAATACCAAAACAATTTTACCTTTACCTCTATTACTTTCTTTTATACATTTATTATACGTGTTTTTATAAAAGCCTTAGGATTAAATCACGATTAAATCAGTCATAATCTCATTTGGAACATTTTAATAGGCTAAACTAACATTGGTTGCGCCGGCGATGATAACAATAACGTTTAATCAAGGTTGCGATTTCGATATAAACACATGACCCATTATGTACATACATTTGGCATTATATATTAAGTATTGTATAGTGTGGAAAAGGCTATTTATCCAGTAGACCAGTTTCGTCCTTATTGGGAACTCATCATGTACTGCCCAGAATTTGCTGTGGACAGGGATCGAATTTGGGAACGTCTGCTTCGGAATCTGATGCTCTAACCTCTGAGCCACCCTGCCGCAATTAAATAGGATGTCCTAGTAAATACGAATACGCAATTGACATCTTATGATAAAAATCTTTTTAAGAGTTAATATCACATGATGCCCAGAATAACTGTCAGCACAGATAAAGTATGACGGATAACTTGAACTTGCGTAAGTTTGTAATTGGTGCGACGTGATTGTCGAAAAACTTACCAACTTGAAATCAGTGTTCCGAGTGATTTTATTATTTGGAAATGTGACACAACCAGAGATTTGTCAATTATTCTTCTACCTATACTGCTAATAAAACAACGAAATTTGTCTTTGATTAGGAGAAAGATCAGACGAACGTCTATTATCGAGATTATAATGGTTACATTGTATGAAAATAAAATATTTCGGTTTCCGAAATCTATTGATCGCTTTTACTAGCGAACCGCAAATCATGAATTCCAAAGCATATTTCTCGCAAGTAAAGTGGATTTTATATCAAATCATTCTGGCATTTCAGCATTTACAAATGAACTTATGGCCTAAAAGAGCAATAACCGAACAAATGTGTATTTACTGTTATAAGCTTTCTTTTATTTAAATTTCTACTTAAAAAATATATTTGCGTTTTCAGACCAGAAATGAGCTCATGTTACTAAAATTGAACTACAAAGATTTGTATCTTTCCGAGACAGGTGTTTGCCAATGTTTGAAAAAATCTGCCTATGAATCCAAAAGCTTAATACATTGTAATGAAGGACGGTTCCTTGATGAATAATTTCGCTAATATGTTCTACTTGTAAATAAAATACCTCAATAAGAAGCATAAGCCGTCAAGGTACGTCATGCTTAAATCCATGCATTTTCGAAGGCGAGAAATATTCTACAAAATGAGTTGCATCTTGGTTACACTGGTTGCAGATTATGTTTATAAATGCGTTCGTTTTCCGATATCCATTGATTTTCTATAGAATTATGCCACCAAGCATAAATTCCAAAGCCTTATTTGTGGCTAGGAAAGTGCGTTGTGCCAGCTCTTTGGCAATAATTTTGAAATAATTTCAGTTACGTTTATATTAACAACATTCATTCAACATGTTTCGTGATCACATTTCTAGTCTTTTTCCAAATTTGTAGTAATAAAAACCTGCTGAACCATCACAAATTGCCACATCATTCTATAATCGATTCCTCCACATGGTCCGTCATCTATAATATAGAAAATGTTTCTTTTAGAGTCTCTATATTTCATCCAATTTGATTAGAACGACTGCCCAATAATTTATTTAAAGAATTCAAGACCATCAATTGTGGCTTTAAAAGTATTTCGCAACGCTAACGACAAAATTTGTATGTTTATAAAGCCTAAGCACATAAATTTTGTAAACAGCCTTCGAAACCTTATAAATAATTACGCGCCTACTGTAAACGTGGACGCTTTTATGTTTATTGCTTTACATAATTCAGATAATGTTTTTTGGGTTTTGTCTGTAATGTATGATAAAGCCAACAGTTGTTTGCTATTAGTTTTTTACGGAAACAATAATTTGTCGTAAAATACAAATAGGATAATTTGCACAGACAGTTGGTGAAAAAAAACCTTTTCTACTGAAATCATATCGTGCAAATAAATCAGATAGGGGCTGTTGTACTAAAAATTGAAGCTGCCACAGAATACGTTGTTAATTAGAGTACATATAGTTGATAATTAATATAAACGCGAATTACTATATTTGTTAAACGAAAAAATATCTAATAAAATGTTTAATATATGATAACAAAAGATATACTATGAAATTTTTAAGTATGGTAATATAAAATATCATAAAATTGATTAACGTGTTGTAAATTTGTATAGTCACATTTAACATAATCTAAATTCTACTTTCTCACTCTGATTACAGTTTTATCACTGCAAACTTTATGGTTTCGGAGGATGTGCTATTGCATAAAATGTTTCCATTTGAACCAGTGCACTAGTGCCTCTATGAATCCAATGAGAAAGATTCATGAAGTTGGAAATAGACCTTGACATTTGGCAATATCTCCTACCTTGGTGGGGAATGTTGCGGGCGAGTTGTTCTCTTTTTCAAAAATTTACAAAATTTACAATCAATTGCCAAAGGAGCTTAGAGAAACGCCTCCATCTAAGATGTCTTTTAAATTTTTATGTACTGAACTAGAAAAATCTACAATCATGCTGATATTTTTAATTTTGATTATGATAATACTTTCTCATGGTTGAATAAAAGATAAGTATAATTGTGATCGGCAAATTATCTTCTTGAGATTTTATTTCCACGTTCTTTATTATTAAAATTAAAATGTTATGCATTACATCATCATGTTAGTCCACAATGCATACAACCAATTGCTAGTCATGATTCTCATTCTTTGTACAATGTTAAACTCGAATTATACCTTAATTTTTACTATTTCGATGATGAATCTATTACTCTTTACTGCCGAACTTTCTGATGTTGATGTATTTTACAGTATAACTAGAGAGATTTACCTATCTATATGAGACTAATTGCACATATTTATGTGATGTGATATCTTTTTTATATTGTACATTTTCCAATATTATTATCTATTTGATGGAACATGTGTGGTTTGAATTCAAATAAAGATATTCTATTCTATTTTTTGCTGGAGCTAGTTTTCATTTCTGGTTTTTGTCAAATTCATTTTATAGCATTAGGCTCAACTGGGTTCCAAATAGAGCCCAGCAAAATTCCATCTATTTTCTAGCACAATATTATCTCTTGGCTTAATTTCTCATAATATCCTAATCAATCTTGTTCTCCTGTTAGCATTTCATACTGCTATGAGCCTGGAATTTTCTGTATTAATTACATGTAGTCTCCCTTACATTAAGTTCATGATCAGATTTTTAACACGTAAATACTTACATGTATTTCTAAATTCCCGTCGTCTTACCGTAATTGGGCGCATGGGTTCAAACACATACGTGAGATTACACTCTTTCATGGGTTTTTTAAACAGTCCTGATTTGTTGAGAACTTTATTTGTGAACGGGATAAGGGACTATCTTTAAATGGTTCTTATGCTGTAAATCACTTATTTTAATGTTAAATATCCCATAAGTTTGGATTCCGTTAAAAGCATAAAGTCTATCATGGGTGGAGGATTTGCACTTTCAGTTACGCACAGGTCCAATCAGTATTCATTTTGAAGTATGCATTGAGTTCGTCTTCGTTTTGGCTCCTAATCAGACACAACACAATGCTTACAATTACAGTTTTGAGAATTTTACTGTTTTTTTAGAATGTACTGGAAATGAGGTAACGAAAATTTTTCAGTCATCGATCGTACCGAAATTCCAGTGGTTAGTGCAAATAATGTGTTAGCCTTCGGAGTCAAGGGACAAATCAGCTCCCAGCCACCATGAAGGCGAGATCAACACATACTTTGAAATAAGGTACAATTGGATCCTTTCGGAAGTAATAGTGCAAATATTCCATCCACGAAAGCAAACCGTTGATACTCTTAATGTGATGATCGCATTTCACAATTCGAAAGAACAAAACCTAGACTCGTCCTTCACTCTATCATACTATGCGAACTACGTCTTGCAATGAAATAAAATTTTGGTATTTATCATCATTGCTGCCGTTCATTTACGGGAGTAGCCATTAACTTTAAATACTTCCCATAATTTATATTTCGATATTTTTTATATGCTAATCTAGGACATTTTACTGAAAATGACAAGGATTACGGAATTATCGTGAAACTACGAGCCTTTTCGCATTGTCAGATTTAGCGTACTTCAAATTTGGATTACATTAGATTACAGTGTCCATCATCGCTATTCATTTTAACAGTGAAAATTTTTCCACCTCGGCTTAATTTCCACTTTCTCCGTTTTATATCTCTATATTTGGTTTCATTTAGTTGATGATTTTAAGATAAAGATATTTATCAGACACGGATGAATTGACTTGAATTTCATAAATATAATAAAGTATCTTTACTGAAATTAACTCTGTCTAACGTTTAACTATTTTTTATTATTTTTATATTAATAAAAGCTTATTCGTCCAATGACACCCTTTTAATCGTAAAATATATATTGATATTTAATTAGTTAAGACTAAAATTTTACCTTAGCTTAATTATAATGAGTTAAGATAACTATCATATCATCCAAAAACCGTAGATAAAATTTGTAACTTCGTTCTCCTACAACCAATTTTGGGACAGTTAATTTCATTTAAATAATATTTGTGGCGGAGAACTATTATATATGTAATTATGTATTAGGTTTTACGAACCTAGTAACAAATTATTTCAATTATAACCAGAAGGATAAACAAAAGACAGCATGAACGGAAAGTATAATCTCGTGCAAATTCGTTTCGTGCTTAATGGCGACACATCAGAAGGAGCCGGTATTACGCCCTTTAACCACAATATATTTGGGTGAGGAATGTGGGAATATAGGATGATAAAATCTCCTCGACGAATTTGTTAACCTGCAGTAGTGATGTTAACATTATATAAAGTCTGGATACTGCAACTTCAACGCTAACTCACTATATATAATATATATACCGATTCTGTAAAGGATACCAACACTATGGTTATTGTGATAGTACCCGAAACCAACATTATAGTACCGAAAAGGAACATGGTACTAACACTATATTTGCCAAATTGGTATATGGTACCAACATGATAAATTTCTATGTATGTTCTAGTTCACCAGAATTGAGAATTATAACTATTTCTGAACACCTGTTACTCCAGTAAATCCATACATTCTGGCCTTGATCGATATCAGTTATCACGTTTCGCGATAAGCATAATATCATTGAATTCAATATATGACAGATAGATATTGCTTGTTACAGAGAACTAATATATATGCAATTATGTATTAGGTGTTGCAAACCTAGTAAAAAATTAGTCCAATTATGACCAGAAGGAGATACCAAAGACAACATAAACGGAAATTATAACCTCGTGCACATTCTTTTCGTAAACTTCATTATTGGACCCATATTTATTACCTTTGTGTACCAAATATATTGCGGCCATTTCTTATTCAAATTAACCTTCTTCTCTTCGAAAGCATTTGTGACATTTTAAAGGAATTCATAATAATTTCATTTCTCTTTTATGTATCATTATGAAATATAACGTACAAACTACGATAAAGAAATAGAAATTGATCTACATTGAGATTCAAAAACGTGTTTTTGCCTTATTTGGCATAAGCTACAAAGTTAGCTGATTGACGAATCAATTTTTCGTCATCAGTCAACTAAGAAATTTTGGAATTTCTTTTAACACCTTTCTTGTTCTTAATTTATCTGCAAAAGAGATATAATTTATTTGATATGTCAGGTAGGATGTGAGGGTATTGATTTATAAAATTCAAGATATTCTGCAAATCTTTTACAGTTTTTGGGAAATAAAATGTATTTTACCAATTTAGCGTTGTAAGATCATTGCGTAGAAATATAATGTCTTACCAAATCAACTGAGGTCTATGCAATTTCTGTCTACGAACAGTTTATCTTAAGTCCGAATTCAACTGCGTGAGAACGTACTTTGCTAGCAATTTCTGCATCGGAGACTAGAATTAAACTAAATATATTCCCATTATGAAGTTACAATTTGAAGTAGATTGGGAGATGGCGCAGGATGCCTTCCATGCATATCTGAAATCAATTAGGCACGCGCTTAAGATCAAGAGTTAGGTAAATGTACTCCAATAAAACGAAATGGTAGTGACAGCTGTTCATTCTACATCTTAAGGGACTAGGAAAATGTGATAATAATTTGTTTCAAGTCAAAGCCTGAAAAATTTTTGCTTCTATTAAGCATTTTAGTAATGAATTTATACTAGAAATAGTAAATTCGGATGTCTAAGTTTTTATCAGACGATAATCTTAACAAACTATATACGATTTGCCAACTTTCAAAAATATGTATAATAGGGATGCCGAAATAATTTTCTACAGTCTAATGAGACCTTCTTCCTGTGGTGTGTAATAAGCGTACTAGTGTTTCATTGCTTTGACTTGTTTGGATCGCACAATAAGTAGAGTTTTATAAGTATAGAATAGATAGAATAGAATAGAATATCTTTATTTGGATTCAAACCACACATATTCCATCAAATAATAAAATTGGAAATTGTACAATATATAATAAAAAATTATCACATCACAATAAATGTGCAATTAATATCATGTAGATAGGTATATCTCACTAGTTGTACAATACAATATATCAATATCAGAAAGTTCGACTGAAAAGAATAATATATACATTATCAAATTAGGAACAATTAAGGTATAATTCGAGTGTAACATTATGCAAAATTGAGAACCATGACTAGCAATTGATTGTATGTAATGTTAACTAATTAGAAGAAATAGTGCATAACATTTCAATTATAACAATACAAAACTTGGAAATAAAAATCTCTAGAAAATCTGTTTTCGATAACAATTATCCTTGTCTTTTATTCAACCATGAGAAAGTATTATCATAATCAAAAGAATAACAAATATCAGCAGGATTGCAGACTTTTTCAAGTTCAGTAGATAAAGTTTTAAAAGACATCTTAGATGGAGGCATTTCTCTAAGCCCCTTCGGCAATTGGTTATAAATTTTGTAGATTTTCGAGAAAGAGAATAACTTGCTCGCTACATTCCCCACCAAAGGAGGAGATATTGCCAAATGTCCAGATCTAGTTCCAACTTCATGACTCTTTCTTATCGGAGTCATATAGGCACCAGTCCACTGGTTCAAATGGAAAACTTTTATACAATAACACATCCTCCGAAACCACAGTGATTGCAATGACACAAACTGTAATCTAGAGGCGTATATAGTGCAAGAAATAGGACTAATATGTTTCACAACCTTTCTTTGTACAGCTTCTATATTATTAGACAAACCCTTTTTTAATGGATTCCAAGTAGCGACAGCATATTCTAGTACCGGTCTAATCCATATTATATACATTTGAAGTTTTATATCATTTGATAAGATATTTTGATTTATTAGTGCCCATCATTCTTGGCACTGCCTACTATACTTTCAATATGTCTCTCAGCAGAAGCTGTACATTGAATAGTTATGCCTAAATCCTTAATTTCTTGCATAAGTTTAATCTCAAACACATCATTAATAACAGCATCATGAAAATAAACATAATTAAAGTTTGTTCTGTTCCCTATTTTTAAAGCTTTCGTCTTTTTATTGTTTATTCTCAGCCCTAGTGTGATCAAATATTTACTCAAATCATACAAATCTAATGTCACATTATTTTTGGAGAATTCGACATTCTTTGGATCAATTGGGAAGATTATTTTTAAATCATCAGCGAATTTGCAAACTCGACCGTTAAGGATCTTAGTTTCCAAATTTGCAAATACAATTTTAAATAAAATTGGCCCCAAGCTTGATCCCTGTGGAACTCCACTCGTTACTCGTTTCGATTTTGATATCAAATCGTTTACTTGAATACTCATTCGTCGATTATATAGATAGTATTTAAGTAATCTAAAAATATTCGGATCAATATTCAACAAACTAATCGCATTCAAAATAGCATCAAAAGATATAGAGTCAAAAGCTTTTGAGATATCTATAAATACAATTAATGCATCTAACTTATTCTCGTCTAATGTGATTACATGTTTCCACATGGAAAGCATATTAGTAGTTGTCGATCTACCTTTCGTAAAGCCATGTTGACATAAGTCAAAATCAGCCGGTAACATACGTTCTAAATGATCTAGTATCAATCGTTCTATTATCTTCAAAAACGAAGGGATAATAGAGATTAATCTATAATCACTGGCGCACGTTGGCTTACTAACTTTTGGCAACGGCTTTGCTACTATCGTTAATATATCGATTGGTAATTTCCCATTCTTCAAAATTCTATTTATAAAGTTGCAGAGCACATTCCTAAATGTTAAGGGTAATTGAATCAGATTATCAATCGAAATACCAAGGTGATCTTTTTGTTTTTTTGATTTGATTTTTAACATCAATTTTATCAATTCATCACTGTCAATAACAAGTCCTGATTCCTGGTCTCCCAAAGGATCAGGTATTTCCATAAGATTTCTTTCATTCTGTGGATTACATATCAAATTGCCAAAAACATCATCCAATTCACAGAGAAATTCGTGCTCAGTTTTATCCACAGGTAATATAAGCTTTAACTTTTCCTTATATTTACTATAATCTGTGAGGAGTTTGTATCCTAGTCTAGGATTACTCTTCATTTTGGCCAAAATAATTCGTTCTGATCTTTGCCGAATTATCAGCAGTGATGAATTAATTTCGTTATCAATGAGATCTAACCTCATATAGTGGAAAATCTGGTTGAAGGACGTATTGCGAATGGATTAATAACATGTAATACAATACGTTCAAAAGCGTAAGTCCAAATATTTATTTTGGTCCAAGCGCGGAGTTAATTATTACCCTGTTTGTCAGATCCATAATTAGTCGATATTTTGAATGTAAATCTGAGAATGATTGTCGTTTGAGACCATTATTCTGACGAAATTAATAGGAGATTTATGACGAAAACCAAAATTAATAATGAGTTAGGAATTGGCTCACTCGTGGTTGTTGCTAACAATGCGCCTGATCACGTTTCTTTTGTCAGAATAGCTATTGAGAAGGAATAGAGTAGCAAAAGCGTCTATAATAAATTTCATTCCAGACGTAAATTACATCAGATGCGTAAAAATTCTGAGATTATTTCGTTTAATTAGAAATACAAATATGTAGTTTACGGTGTTTGGTGCTATTGTTGAGATCACTGTCTCTATAGACATGCCAAAACTGACAGAAGGCATCTCTGTGCATGGCGACGATGGCAATTTAATTTGTGTGTGGTACCGGAGAAGATGCTCAGATGATCTTGTCTTCTAATTTCTGCGCCAAGCGATTTTCAAGCTAGCAAATCTACTGTACATTTATTATGGATTATTGCCAGATATCAATTGGAACTGCCAATCGGTAGAGAATTTTTCCGAATGGCACAGAAACGTTTGGTAAGAAATAGATTTTGTTATTAAAGCACAAAATCTTTAGATGATTTTAGTTAATAGATTAATGTGATCTTGATCGCCGGCTTTTCTGTTAAATCCTATTCGTTCTGAAGCCTTAGTACAATTTACAATGATTTTCTATAAGAAGTACATCCTATCTCTGCTGAACGAATATCAAACGAATGTATTCGAGTTTACCTTCGTTTTGTGAAATCTATATTATAATTTCTCATTGTTCTCAAGGTTTATCTATCCAAAGTGTTGATGGCAACTGGTTGAAAATGTGCTTAAGGAACATGAGAATTTTTTTAGATGAACAACATTGGCTTCAAGCTCATAAATATCAGGTTTATATCAGCGTTTCGGAGATTTTTAAGTATTTCTAAAGAGCCTAGTTTTACGTCTAATTGAGTGTACTTATTAATATTATAATCTATTATTGTGGGACCAAGTGAAAAATCAACTTTTAGTTGAATTCATCGGATGGGATTGGGCAGAATTGTAACAGACTCGTGTTTAAGAAATTTAATCTGGTGTAACACAGGCACGTTTTGAGCAGATCCTTGATTTCAATATTTCAGCAAAACACATCATCCACATAGCTCTGTCTTTGCTCAAATAATCGGAACAATCTACTCGTCGAAACTATATTTTTTCGTTTTCACCGTTTTAAAAAAGATGTTATAATGATTAGATAAAAGAATTTGATATTCAGTTTTACCAAACTGTGATTAGCTAAAAGTTGAAATTCCATTACAATGCAAATTTTCTGGCGGGTTAAATGGAAAACAGTTCCACACAGACTTCATTTTCATTCGTCTGTAAATCTATGATAACAGTGAGAAAGACCGTGATTTATAGATATACCAGGAATATCTAGTTATATATTGGCATCCCAAGCAATTACTTCATCAAGTTCATTAAAGGTATAGAGACATTTATTATACTAATGCAAATTTAGGAAAGCGTTATTAACTGAACTTTCTACGCGAGACAATTTTTGAAATTTCTTCCTTAATATAACAAAATTCTGTGGAGGAAGATATTTCCTCCGATAAAATTAAAGTCACAATAATTGATTGTGGAGGAAGATAATTCCTCCGCCAAGATTAAAATGACATTAACTGATAAATTTAAACCACGAAGTTTATTTAAAAAGAATTTATTTGTTTATTTTCCAGAACTTTCTCTGTTTAAATATTTGACTTTGAATTGTGCGCCATTTTCAGTTTTCGAGCATTACTGTCCTCGATTGGTTGTAACTTCCTCGGCCTGCTGCAATTGATTCATTTTTCTTCATTTAAAGTTTGATAGATTTCTACAATATACGCCTGCTAACACTGCCTTCTAATATTATTGATGCACGCATTTGGGGACGTTCTGGAACAGGTAATTTAATAATTCTGTTTTTCGCGTCTATTTCTTTCCAGATTATTTGTTCGGGTGTTTTGTATCCTGAAAGGTTTCACATTCCGATTGCCTAACATTAAGTGTCAATTTAATAATTAAATTCGATCGATATGGAAGCGTTAACACAAGACATGACAGGTATGAATTTAGCAGATATGAATGAAAATACAAGCTTATCAGATTCTATCGAATATAGTAGGTCTGAACACGATCTGGAATCTATGGGGTTCTTAGACACCAATAGGTTAGGAGCCTCTACATTGATAAATTTAAACCAACTTGACTGATTGAAACGAATTTTATTTAAAAAGAAATTATTCGTTTATTTTCTAGAACATTCTTTGTTTAAATACTTGACAGTATATATACTTTGAATTGTGCGCAGTTTCAGTTCGGTTATCTGTACGTGACAGGTTGTTATTTCCTCGGCGAGCTGCATTTATTTCATTTCCTCCATTTTACGTTTACTCGATTTCCACAATATGTTCCTGCTAATACATTGTCTTTTTTAATCGTACATATTGGGGACGTTCTGGAACAGGTAATTTAATAATTCTGTTTTTCACGTCTTATTTCTTTCCAGGTTATTTGTTCGGGTGTTTTGTTACGTAAGAGGATTTTCATTCCGATTGCCTAACATTAAGTATCAAATTAATAATTAAGTACGATGAACATGGAAGCTAATCTTATGTTTGAGGACACTAGAAAATTAGCTCAAGGTATGGCAGGAATGAATTTAATAGATGTGAATGAGAGTACAAGCTTGTTAGATTCAATTAAACAATTAAAGACTGATCACGACTTGGCATCTTTGGGGTTCTCAGACAATAATAGGTTAGGAGCCTCTACAAAATTTGGCGACCGCGCCAGTCCAACAATATTAAGTCTACTGAAGTATAAATCGGAAAAACATTCAAGTTGGGTCGGAGATGCCCAAATGAATGTTAGCGCTTATAATGTCATAAACCCTATGGAGAAATTTGTTGCAGCATGGATGGCATAGCCTGAAAATTTCCGAAATGCCTTTGAAAATTTCAGAGACAGAACTGTGGAAGAAAAACCGTACAATGCATTTGAGTTATTAATGGATGAAATTCAACAGAGATATCAGCCTGGAAGATCGGCACAAATGTGCGAATTATTACGCTTAGAAAAATTGGGGCGTCAACTACCGTCAGAGTTTTACGAACGCCTTTGCACAAAAGCTTTCAGGTTGAATATATCCAGAGATGTGGTAAATTATATTTTTACTGCTGAGCTACCATCTAGGCTTAGAACAACATTGGAAGTATTTGAAACTATGAACATTGATTGGCCAACAAAACTCAGAGGGCTAGACGGTGTGTATAAATAGCAGGAACCACAAGTATATGCTGCAACAGCAGATTCTGTCATGATGCAGCCAGTCAGGGTAGATGCCGAAAACAACCTGACTATACAAGAAACCTTGCGTTTCTTATGTAGAGAAGTTGCTACTTTACGTCGTGACATTTCGCAACTTCAGAGTCAGGATAGGTATAATAGACGTCGAGGGAGTCACTCGCGTCAACGCTTTGAAGGGCCACGCGGATGGTGTAAGGCACATTGCGAATACGGACGCAGTGCGAAGTGCCAAGGTGAAAATTGTATATACCCGCGATTAGGTGGACCCAGATGGAAAGGAAGCACTAAACCGGTGGAGAGAAATCCATCACCGGGAAAAGGATAAAACCCCCGCCAGTAGGAGTCGTAGGGGGGGTTCTATTGTGAAGGCTCCCAGATAAGCCTTTAAAAAGCATACTTAAGGCAAAAGTTTAAAATGCGACAGGACCAGTTAGCACCGATACAGAGGGCGAGAGAGTCCGATTATACTTAATCGGAGATCTGGAAAACATGGCCAGATTATCCAGCAACAAATTCATTATTAAAGATGAATTAACTAGACTGGAATTTTTTATCAATACGGATGCTAAACTAAGCATAGTTAGGTCAGACGTGCTGGAAGCAAATTGTCCCACATCTGATTATCAACTATGGGCCGCTAACAGTAGTCCGATAGGAGTTAAGGGGATGAAAGTAACGTCGGTGACCTTAGGCCAAAAATCTTTTTTTACATAGAATTTTCTAGTAGGCTATGTCAAGGACCATATCATTGGAATGGATTTATTGACACACTTCAAACTGACATCAGATCCCAAAACTAGGACTATCGCAGAAGACATAGAGGTGTTAAAACATACTGAGTCTAACACATCGGCAGTTAAAACAGATTTTTTACCCCGTACCACTGTCACACATGACTTTCCCGACATCATCGAGCAACACCTTGCAAAATTTCAGCATTTCAGTGCCAGAAGAACAGGATTGAATACAGGAGTATAACACTAAGTAGAATTGGTGGCTCCGTTGCCTTGTTTACCAAAGGCTCAACTATTGGCACAACACAAGCAACAAGTTGTTGTGACCGAATTTCACCAATTGCGCAAAGAGGGGATTTGTCGAAGGTCAAATTCCAATTTTGCTTCCCCAATATTGGTAGTTCACAAACCTGAACCAGGTCAATGGAGGGTTTGTAGAAATTATCGTCTATTAAACTCAGTGAGGAAGGGTGATTCTTATCCTATCCCTAACCAGAGTACTCTAATCTGAGATAAAATGGGATATGAGGTTTATTCAACTTTAGATCTCCAGAAAGCGTACTATCAGATACCAATGGAGGAAAGTTCTATACCACTCACCGCAGTCAGATTTCCAAGAGGGTGGTCGCATGAATTTCTTCGAATGTATTTTGGTTTGAAAAATGCTAGTCAGACATTCCAGCGTTTGGCTGAAGAAATCCTTCAGAATTGTCCATTTGTAAGGGTGTACGTAGACGACATAATAATATTTAGTCGCTCACGTGATGAACATCGTAAGCATTTGGAAATGGTTTTACCAGGCTGGAACAATATGGATTAGTGGTCAAACCCAATAAGAGTAACATTGGATGCTCTGCAGTTAAGTGTCTTGGACATTTACTTTCCAAAGATGGAATTAAACCTTTGGAAGATAAAATCCAAGCTATTAAGGACGTAACGGAGCCCCGAATCGTGCGCTAGTTGCGAAGGTTCTTAGGCATGTTCAGCTATTACCGTCGATTCATTCCAGGTCTAGCCGGAATTCTAGGATCGTTGACACGCCATCTCACTCGCGAAAAGAGCACGATCAAGAAGTCTTGGCCTATAAACTTGAGTCAAGAAGACCAAGAAAAATTCTAGAAAGCCAAGGTAATTCTAAGTGACATAACCACACTAGCACCTGTAGATTGGTAAGAGCCATTGTAGCTAATCACATATGCCTCAGATGTTGCAATAGGAGCAGGGCTACGGCAAAGAGACCAGGACATAATAAGACCGATTGGATTTTATAGCCGCAAGCTTAATGATCGAGAAAAACGGTATGATACGTATGGTAAAGAGTTCCTAGCAGTGTATGACGCAGCGCTACCATTTGGACATTACTTAGAAGGTCATCAGTTCAAGTTATTGACAGACCATAAACCGTTGATCAGTATACTTGGTAAAACAGTGAGGTTTAATTACTCTCGTAGAGTAAATTCCCAAATTACCCGGTTAGCAGAGTTCGATTTCACTGTATCTCATTTTGCTGGTAAAGAGAATGTGGTAGCCGATGCATTTAGCAGACCGAATGAAGCGGATGTCGAGCATATATTAAGGTCCATTGAAGAATATAGATGATTATACGAACGAATTAGTAAGTCAATTCGAGGAAGTGCAAGGATTGGATCCCTTTGCGTTAGTCTTGTCCAAAAAACCAGGATATGTTCGTAAGCTCCTCAGTGACAAGTAGTTGTTATGTGAAACGTCCAGAATTCAACCACGACCATATGTACCGTTGGAGTTACGTGCTAAAATTATCCAACTATTATATTACATGGGATATCCATCCATAAAGGCCACCATTCGATTAGTTAATGACAGATACGTATGGCCGCACATGTCTAAAGACATACGGGTATGGGTAAGAGCCTGTGCCAAATGTCAAACGTATAAGGTGTGGAGACATACCAGAACCGAGATAAAGAATATTGGGATACAAATTGGACGGTTCAGATACATACACATATAAATTGTCGAAATGCCTGAAATCAATGGCCAGCAATATTTGCTAACTATGGTAGATAGTTTTAGTCGCCAATTCGAAGTAGTGATTTTAAAAGATATGACAGCGCAAGAAGTCTTGTTCGCGTTCCTACATAATTGGATGGTAGAAAGGCTGCATCGTGAACTAAAAACTGTGTTAAGGTGTACTAGTGGAACAAGCTGGATACACGATCTTCCTGTAGTACTACTCGCCATGCGCAACAGATATAGGGCACAATTAGGAACTTAAATAGCAGAATTGGTTTACGGAGAACCATTAAGTTTGCCTAGAGATCTTCTAATAGAAACTCCACGTAGTCTTTATTGGGCTTCTAGTTATGTAGATTGGTTTGTAGAAACACTTAGAGATAAGATGGGTCGTTTGGCTCCGACCAAGACCAGGAAAGCAAAAACCGAGTTTTATGTATCCTCTGATCCAAGATCCGCTACGCATGTTTACGTAACTAATGAAAATAGAAAGAATTGCATGTCACCATTTTACAAAGGACCATATAAGGTCAAGAGGATGACGGACAAAAATGTCATCATAGAGGTAAATGGCATTGAGGATTGTGTTACTTTGGATCGTTGCATTACCCAGTTTATCTGGATAGACGATAGGACTGAATTATCAGATGAGTTGAATGACCATCGTTCCATGGACGAATTTGATGTGTGCAATCCAATCACGCAGGCACATAATACAAAGCGGCAATTTTTACAAGACGTGTTGTCGAACATATCAACACCATATTCTACCGAGTTACAAGATCAAAACGTTCTGTCAACATCAGGCGAAGTAGCAGTGCAGGTGACAACTGTACAGAGCGCGATGTCGACTTCAGGGGCGCCATTATGCACAACTCGTTCAGGAAGAGTACAACATCAGCCGAAAAATGATGATTACGTCTATTACTAGCCGTCTTTTTTTGAGAAGGTGGTGTATGTGGAGGAAGATATTTCCTCCGACAAAATTAAAGTGACAATAATTGATAAATTTAAACCACCTTGGCTGATTGAAACGAATTTTTTTAAAAATTATTTGTTTATTTTCTAGAACATTCTTTGTTTAAATACTTGACGCTATATATACTTTGAATTGTGCGCAGTTTCAGTTCGGTTATCTGTACGTGACAGGTTGTTATTTCCTCGGCGAGCTGCAATTATTTCATTTCCTCCATTTTACGTTTACTCGATTTCCACAATATGTTCCTGCTAGCACATTGCCTTTTATAATCGTACATATTGGGGACGTTCTGGAACAGGTAATTTAATAATTCTGTTTTTCACGTCTTATTTCTTTCCAGGTTATTTGTTCGGGTGTTTTGTTACGTAAGAGGATTTTCATTCCGATTGCCTAACATTAAGTATCAAATTAATAATTAAGTACGATGAACATGGAAGCTAATCTTATGTTTGAGGACACTAGAAAATTAGCTCAAGGTATGGCAGGAATGAATTTAATAGATGTGAATGAGAGTACAAGCTTGTCAGATTCAATTATACAATTAAAGACTGATCACGAGTTGGCATCTTTGGGGTTCTCAGACAATAATAGGTTAGGAGCCTCTAGAATTCCTGTAGACGAGCTAGATTAACGCATAGATCAACGCTGGGGCGTGAACAAATCAGATTAAGGTAAGTCGACAAATTATCGGTTAACAAATTTAATAGACATGAAGTTTTTAATTCAGACTTCACCACCTTGCCATCTCTAGTGTCTTGTTAGATATCTCAACTAGTGAAACACATTTAGCACTTACGGCCAAATGAGACTTTTTCGTTTTCACGCCACCGTCGCACACAGATTACCAGATTAATCCAAAGAAAATCTGAGAGACATTCTCAATTAGCCCGGCATCCTTCAATATAAACTCTTTATGTGAGTATTGCAATCATCACATACTGGGACCCGTCACCAAATTCTTTATAAAAAGTTGCCATGTTGGAACATATTGAGAATTTCCACACTTAAAGCATTAAATGTGATGAGATTATTCTATAACCCAACAAAGCATATTTCCATTTGTCAATATTGGTTCACTCACATATGTTGCGCTTGTGGTTGACACAATGCTGCTATATGATTAATAACGACTTATTTTATAATAACATGTAGCCCATACAACAAATTTAATGTCCACAACGGCCGATCAATCAGAATTAATGGTCTGGCAAAGTTTTCATCCGACCTGGAATTAAAAATTGTCATTAATTTAATACTTTTGTTGACGGAATTTTTTACTTTGTATAAGCATTAGTTTATCGTTTGAAACATGGACTTTTAATGGACAAAACTGACGATGCTATCATCGTCTTTCTTATGAAATTATTTATGCGTGTTTCGTGGCAAAAGGAGACGAATTCTTCGTCGGTACATTGGAGATTAGTGATTCATTTGAGACTGCGCATTCTTAAGTACGCACAAAGCTTGAAGTTTTCCTATCCTAATCAACATCAAGATATCTTATTTTCTTAATTTAATTATATCAGCAACACCTCCAATAACAAAAAATTTCAACAATCTACGCCAGATTAGGATATTTGGACAAACATCATTCGTGTAGCAATGGTAAATTTTAACAGACGATCAATGATGGAATACTTTGTGCTAAATGAAACCCATGATTACCGCCTATTCAAATACAGAGAATACAATAAATCATTGTTCATATATTATGTCACAACTATCGTAAATTTAATTATCTTTCTATTCCTGTTTTGTATCTAACTCATATCTCCAATGATATATTAGACAGTATTAAGGGCAAATGGTTTATACTATTGGAATTCCAACTGTTTTACCATCAAATTACGTTAAACTAAGGATGCATAGAAAAAGGAAGATATTATAGCACCGTTTTGGTCGTTACGAAGATAATGGAATGTTCTGTAATCTAAGCTATTCATTGCGCACAATTTAATGTTTCCCGAATAAGGTTCTGAACAAGAGTTTATGCACCGATTCTTTGTCCGTGTCGTTATTATTTCCTATGGTGACTTCAACCTATATATGCAAGAAATCAACGACAACTTATTGGGATTTATACAACTTTTTATGTTTCTAAACAAGATAAAATGTGTGTGGGCCCAATGAAAGAATATTATTCTTGCATACCATATCAGATATATATTAATGAGAATATTTAGTAAAGAATTTCTTAACTCACAGTGTACCAAAGAATTTCGTCACTTTTGTAGCACGAGTATTAATAATTGATCGTATATATCGTTGATGAAGCAAAAAATCTACGCTTATCATAAAATTTGAAGTTCTAAAATCAGAAAATCCCATCAAGTGTTTTCGTTGAGATCTTTCAGATACAATGGCTTTTGACTGTTTTAAAGTGTTACTCAAGTAAATACCAAGCAATACTTATCTTTTCCATAAATGCATTTGCCGTGGTCTTAAGCGTTACACTAGCATAAAATGTTGACCGCTAATAATCTCACGCAGATACGCGTTTCGTGCTTACTAGCTACTTAACGCTAAGAGTCGGTAATAAACACTAAACATTACAAATTTGTTCTAGTAATGTTAGATAGTTTGACAGTACCATCTCCTATATGAAGGTTTATTCAATCAGTAATGAAATCTACTTCATATTAAGAATAAAAAATTCCGAAATCAAAGACAACTCACAAAATATGATATATACCGAGTCTGTAAAGCATACCTTGATATCGATTTTCTCGTTACCATGTACAGAATCATCATTTTGAAAACCATTGTGTTGGTAACCTTTACAGTCTTGTTATATATTTTTATACAGCTTGTTGGCTTTGTAATGGCAGTGTAGATTACTTTGTATGAAGTTAACCAATTAATGCTTGAATACACATTCGTAAAGGAGATGGTATTGCCAAATTGCCACACATTTCTTGAACAAATATATAATGGATATAGGACTTAATACACGCTCCCATTGATGAGTCGCCAGTAGGCACGAAACCCATGAGTACAAGAGATTATTTCTTTTGGTCATGCTGCATTTTTTTTATTACTATGGTGCTATTTGTATTATATAGTTACTTGGTACACAATACCTAATACACAATTGCATATATATTATTCATATTAGAAATATAGAGAACATGTACTACCCTGTATTAATTAAAAATACATTGCACTGTAGCTATTTCGCTCCATCTTATCAACTGGTTTTAATGATGATATGAACAAATTAAAGAATGTTATGCTAAGTAAAAATAATTTCCACATAAAAAGGATAAACATTAATTTATATTAGTTCGAATTATTAAAAAAAGGAGGAAAGGTAAATATGCAAAAATTTACATCGGATTTGTTAAATCTCATGTTAATGCAAATGCACGAAAAAATTTTTTTTGCCTGCACGTCTAAAGAGAAAGTCGATTAAATAAAATCGCTTCCAAATAGGAAAGCACAACAACACGCCTAAATTTATCTGAATTCAAAAAGCACATTACAATTATGTCGCAATTTTTACACAACAGAACATATGTATTTATATACGTACATGCTACACCAATTTTATTTTCACTAAGCATGTTGGTATGTGCTCTGACAAGCGTAAATTCTATTTTATACTGCACCTTCCTGCATACGAATGTCCACAGAAAAAACTCCAATTACAGATGACATTATACGCAAAATGTGGTGGAATTTGATTTTTCACACTAGGTAGAAAAATTTTGGTGGTAAATAATATCATAACTAAGTCACATGCAAAATAGGTAAAAATATAGCGGCATTGACATATATTTCGTATGCCCTTTATTGCGTATCCAGTAATATTCTGTAAGTGAATACACACAGCTTTTATAAACAGTACAAATATTCAAAATGTGTTTTATTATTTCATTAGTTATATATATTTATATATATATATATATATATATATATATATATATATATATATATATATTGATTGGTAATCGTTAATGATAAGTGCTGCACACACCATCGAACTCAATCGGTTAGCTATATAACTGCTAGGTACAGTTTGTTGCTTAGAAATAATATATTTGCAATTGTGCATTAGGTGTTGCGCACCTAGTAACAAATTAGTTCAAATATATCTAGAAGGATAAAGCCAAGAGAGCATGAACAGAAAGTATAATCCGTTGTGCACATTCGTTTAGTGCTTACTAGCGACTAATCAGTAGAAGCCGTTATTACGCATTATACTCACTGTATATTTTGGTGAGGAATGTGGGAAAATTGGACCGTACAATATCCTCTTCGAATGTATAAACCTGCAGTAGTGGAGGGAGCTTTATATTAAGTATTGGACAATGCGATCTCAGAGCCAAATTACTATATATAGTATATATTCCGAGCCTATAAGTTGTTTCAACAATATGGCTTTTATATAAGTACCTCATATGAAAATTATGGTTGAGGAAAAAATGTACAGGGAACCAACACTATGGTTGCCGATCCATTACATGTTAACTATACAATAGATTACAAGGTAGGCTAAATTTCACAAAAAATCTTTATTTCAACTTCTTCTGAACAACTTTTTCTCAAGCAAATCCACACAACTTGGCATTGACCGATGTCATTTATAAATTTTTGCTGTAATCGTGACATAATTCAATCAAATATATAACAATAAGATGCTTTTTTGTTGCGGAAAACTATTATATACGCAATTTTACATTAGGTTTTTCACATCTAATAAAAAAGTATTCAAAATGTAACCAAAAGGATAAAAAAAGTCATCAAGAACGGAAATTTTATTCTCATGTGCACAATCATTTTGAACTTACTCATCAGTAGGAGCCGATATAGCGCCCTATATACAGTATACATTTGGGTGAAGAATGTTGGAAACATTGACGCTACAATCTCTTATACTAAAGTGTAAACCTGCAGTAGTGGAACTAACTTCAGATAAAGTCTTTAACAATGCGAATTCAAAGACAACTCACTATATATATATATATATATATATATATATATACAGAGTCAGTAAAGGGTACCAACTCTATGACTGTTGTGTCAGTACCTGATACCTACCATATGGTTGCCGAAAAATGTACACTGTACTAAGATTATGATTGCACAATCCGTACATGGTACCAACGCAATGGAATTCGAAGTATGCTAAATTTCAACAAAATTGAGAATTAAAACTATAACTAAACACCTGTTACATCAGCAAATCCATACTCTCTGGCCTTGATTCAACTTTTCCACATTCCTCACCAAAATATATAATGACTACAAGGTTAATACCGGCTCCTACTGATAAATGGCTATTAAACACAAAAAATGTGCACATAAGATAATACTCTACTTTCAGGCTGCCTTTGGTTTATCCTTCTTGTCATATTTGTCTTTATTTGATACTAGGTGCACAAAAACTAATACACAACTGCATATATAGTAGTTCTCCGCATTTAACAGAATCGATGTATTATATGTTTTACTGAATGATAATAAGATTACTTCGAAATCATATAGATCAATTTGGAGTTGTATTATCAATTTTGGTGAATTTTGCATACCTTAACTTTCACTTTGTTGGTACCATGTACCAACTCGGCAACAATGGTGTGGGTACCATAGATATTTTTCGGAAATCTTAGTGTTGGTATCAGGCTCTGATACAACATCAATAGTGTTGGTACTCTTTACAGGTACGCTATATGTATAATATACTGTGAATTGGCTTTGATGTCGCATTTGCGAATGTTCTATATGAAATTAGCTCCAATACTTCGGGTTTAAACATTCTTATAGGAGATTTTATCGTCCAATTTGCCCACATTCCTCACCGAAATATTGGTATATGGCGAATTACGGGCTTCTAAGAATAAAACGAACGTGCACATGATAATATACCTTCCCTTCATGTTGTGTTTGGTTTTTCCTTCTGATCATAGTTGAAAAAATTTATTACAAGATGTGCAACACCTAATACACAATAACAATCAGTTAACCGTCTTGTGAACTAATGCGCAATGTTTTGTAGCATTTTGTCTTAATTAAGCCTTTATCCATTTCAATGAGAAGTAGCTGTTGAAATTTATACTTTGCGCTGTCTAGGTTTTCTTATAGAAAACTGGTCTGCGCAATTTGCCATCAGTTCTAAATTTGAGCAACACATGAATAAAATCTAGAATATAATTCTTCTCTTTTTCAAACGTAAATCTAATAATTCTTTAAATCATGTTTGCAAGCTTGCAGTAAACACCAATCCCATTTTAGTTAACCACTCATCGAACAACTTAACAAAACTACAGCCAGTCGCAACGCACTGACGCGATTCGACCTTCAAGCTCGCAAACTTGATTTAAAGAACTGTTGCCACCACCTGCGCAATCAATTATTGTTTAACTGTAAATCTAATATTCGGATGCCATTATTGAATTTATTATACAATTTACAGGCATGCACACTATCATAGACTGAAAATATATCATCAATATAAGGGTTGTATAGTTTCATTTTACTTAATAAATCAAAGTTAATTCTCTTCAATATGCACATAAACATATGAAAAATGATGCACGCTTAATCCGGCTCCATTCATAGATTAGGTGGTGCGAACCTAGTAACAAATTAGTTCTGTTCTAACCAGAAGGACAAACCAAAGACAGCATGAACAGAAAGTATAATCTCATGCACATACGTTTTGTGCTTACTCGCGACTCATCAGTAGGAGCCGGTATTACGCCCTTTAACCACTATATATTTGAGTGAGGAATGTGGGATAATAGGACCGTACAATCTCAATGAGATTATACATCTGCTCATACTGTCTTTGGTTTATCCTTCTGTTCAAAACTGAACAAAGGTTTTACTAGGTTTGCAACACCTAATACATACTGAGCATATATATTAGCTCTCCGCAACAAGCAGTATTTTACAGTTATATATTGAATTGAATGATGTCGTGCTTATCGCGAAATGTGATAACTGATATCGATCAAGACCAGAGTGTATAGATTTACTGGAGTAACAAGTGTTCAGATATAGTTGTAAATCTCAATTTCGGTGAACTATAGCATACATTGATATCCATCATGTTGGCACCATGTACCGACTTGGCAACCATAGTGTTAATACCATGTATCTTTTCGGTATCATAATGATGGTATCGGTTATTGACACAATCGCCATAGTGTTGGTATCCTTTAGACTCAGTATATATATATATATATATATATATATATATATATATATATTATATATATAGTTAATTGAATTCGCAGTGTCGAAACTTTATATGATGTTAGCTTCGCTACTGCAGGTTTACACCTTCGTCTAGGAGATTGTACCGTCCTATTACCCCACATTCCTCACCAAAATATAAAGTGGTTAAAAGCGTAATACCGGCTCCTACTTATGAGTCACCAGTAAGCACGAAACGAATGTGCATGAGATTATACTTAATTTTCATGCTGTCTTTGATTTATCCTTCTGGTCAAAACTGAACCAATTTGTTACTAGGTTCGCAAAACATAATACATACTTGAATATATATTAGTTCTCCGCAAGAAGCATTACTTAACCATTCATATATGATCTTTTTCTCTGTACAGTTTACCATTAAAAGTGAATTGAATATTTAAACAGCATAAATATGATAACCTCATCATCTGTGTTTTAATCAGTTTAAAATTTTGGATATAATTCATGAAATAATGACATTCGAACTTAATAGTTATCTTTAAAGGAACATGAGTAAATATCGACCTAATATCAAACAATCAAATCTAATTATTTTAACGTTCAACTTATCTACTAAAGAAAAACATTCATAAGTACCTTCCTAAATGTACACAGATATGTGATACCTTACCGAATTTAATAGGTTAGACAACCTTTTCGACAATTCATTTTTTGCATATTTGTCATTGACAAAATTGGTCTCAGCTGAATGTAATGTTTTTGCGTCTACGGTAATACATATGTCCTCAGTATTTTTTTTCCAAACGGATTAGTTATTTGTTTTCAAAATTTTTGACCAGTCTGCCTTCTTCGGTTTCCCCGTTGCATCAAACACATCTAAAATAAATCATTCAACTAAATAAATCGTCCAAACAAGATTTGTTAATTTACTTTCAAACCATGTTTATCTAGTCCACGCGTAAATTTGAAACGCATGTGCTTAACCACATATTGTCATATATATATATATATATATATATATATATATATATATATATATATATATATATATATATATATATTATAAATATATATATATATATATATATAAACTTAAGCTTAACCTTTTATATTCCTATATACATGTCTATATATTTGATTGTGGAATACTGTTATTGGTTGAAATTTCAAAATAAAATTACAATCGTGAATACCATTCAAACGACAAATACTTATTATAAAAAAAATATTTTTATTAATCCTGTGTATTTTATTGAAACGCATTTGAATATTTATTATATTCAAAAATTGCTTGAAAGTTATGCTAAAATCGTTGATAAAGAACTAAAAAAATAATGGTCTTTAGAAAATTTAATTTATTAACTAGCCTTAAGTGTTCAAATAATATACATATGTTTCAATAATGCGTATAGATTTGTAAAGCACAAACGGGATTGATCATAATTTTTCGTCTCATGCATTTAACCTATTAATTTAATCACGTGACAAAAGATTAAAACCGATCAATATTTAAATATATATTTAAAATTTGCTTTGCTAAAATACAAATACCCTAGCTTGCGCTTTGAAACGAACCAAGTTAAATAATCCAGATTTACTTTCTTGAATATTCTCAGTTCAGGTTTTCGTAACATTTTGTGCCTCTTTTTTAGCGTGATTTGTTAGAAAATATAAATATTCGATGTGCACACATTTTTAGATGCATTTACAACTGTAGAAACTATTTGTTACTAGTAGACAAACGTAGATTTGAAACGAACAATCGATTTATCAGCATGAATACGGTTATTGACAAATATTAGAAACATTTCCTTATGTTTGGCGACCTCATAAGGCCCAATGTTGTTTGGAATCGATGTTATTTTGACTTTGTTAATTTTCAAATAATCTTGGTGTTAGGTGCCTAATTCTATTATGATATAAATTGGAGATTGGTTTTCTTGTTTAGATTACACCAGAAGAATGTTTAGAGCCCTATAAATTTGCTTTGATTTTGCTGAATCAAAATTACACGGCAAATCTGCAAGCAGTTGAGGATTATGGCTATAGTACACTTACGCTACTGATGCTCTTATGCTGTCGCAATAGCAAGAACGCACACCTACTAAATATAACGCTAATACGTTCAGCCGAGGGATTTTATTCGTGAGGTGCA
>JAQBSW010005637.1:0-55659 GCA_029291075.1 Eudiplozoon nipponicum
AGAAACTCCATGAAATGATATCAATGGAGCCGGCTTATCCTCCAAAAGGAGTCAGCCGCAGTAAAGCAAAGCAGCAAAAGGTTAATGTCTGTGACTGCATTGCAAATTTGCAGCTGACATTTCCAGTCAAGTGCAATGTATGCGAAACTACCAGAGGTGAGAGCCGTATACATGAATTGACTTTACTTATATATGAAATGCTCTTTGATCATCGATGGTCAGTTTTCCGTCGTACTCTGATGATTATCATGCAGAGGTCGAAACGCATCATTTTTTGTGACTGCAGTAGTTTTAATTTGTGCGACCGACTAGATACAATGCGATTTGTGTTGATATCAAGCTATAAACTTCGATCTATAGTGCCGAACGCACTGTCCTTCTTTTGCGTATTGTTATTGAGACAGGAATTTGGTAGTCTAAAAAATCAAATATACCGAAGGCAGACATGGACTGGGCAGTACATCTATTTCGACAGGCCGGTCCAAATTGCCGAAAAGTGAATTTTGGCACACAATTTATCTTACCGTAAAAGTAATATCTGTGTTGAAGTAATTAAATGCCAAGAACTGACGGTGCTCAAACGGGTATCTCGAAATATTTGTTGAAGCAAGCATCAAGTATAAAAAACAACAACAAATAAATTTATCCGCAATAAACAAAAAGTCGATGTGTGTCGATATACCTTTTAATGAAGTCGCACTATCCGAAATATTTAATCGAAGAATGCAAAAGGTAGTGAGTTATCGGATGCGTAATGCACAACTGATGTGGGTTTACGCTAAGAATCGCCTAATCATAAATGTAAAGGATGCACTTCCTGCAATCTGACAGTCAAACTTTGCTTATTTATACAATTGCCGTGGCTGCTCAGTGGCCGTACTGACCGATTACTAAGGAGTCGCATTCAAATACGTTTTATTATAAATATAGCTGAAGCTATGTAGGTCAGCTTAGACACACGCAACTGAGCAATTGTTACGACGATTAGCAAAGAATGCAATAGAAACCCGGTACCTGCTATTGGATAATGTTGACAGCCAGATCGCGGTTTCGGAACTTCGTATCAGTATTTTTCATCCACACGAGCTTCTTATGCTCAAGAGGGCGGTTAGTCACCTGATCTGGGGCAGGGAAATGTTTAATCCAAGAATGCAAAAAGTAGTGAGTTATCGGATGCATAATGCACAACTGATGTGGATTTACGCTAAGAATCGCCTAATCATAAATGTTAAGGATGCACTTCCTGCAATCTAACGGTCCAACTTTGCTTATTTATTCAATTGCCGTGGCTGATCAGTGGCCGTGCTGATCGATTACTAAGGATGTCCCAGCGTTTCATGCCAGAAGGTCATCAATTCTATTCGTATAGACTTCGGGACGAACCATTTCATTGTGTGTTCTTCCTTTCGCAGCAGTAGTCAGTTTTGCAGGCGGACACAACTGTGTTCCCTTTTTTTTAACTGAATGACTATTTCCTGACACGTGAAATTATTTCCCTGTCCTTTGGAGACCTTGATAAGTAGCGAAATGTACACGGCGGAAATTCTGCTGAGCGCATCGACTGTCCCATTCTCGATACCGGCTCATTGATGAATTGATGACCTGGTGTACGCGTTTCTTCTCAATACCCCGTGGTCGCCAACGCGCTAAAGCTTTATGATCGGTAAAGACGCCTATATGTCCACCGATGACAAAATACCTAAACTTTCGTAGTGCCCATTGTACGGCCGATAATTCCTTTTATATGACGATATAGTTCTGTTCCGCCATAGTAAGTGTGTGACTTATATATTTCAACGAATGTCGTCCGCTTGTGTCAATGCTTCGATGCCAATATCTGACGCGTCTGCAAAAATTGACATACAACCTACCGGAAAAGTCCGAATAAATGCGTCAATTAATTTGTGTTTACATTGGATCAACGCTCCTTTAGTCTCTTGTGTTCAACGAAACGGTATCTTTGCACTTGTTAAATAAGGAAAGTGTTGTTGCGTAACTGCCATCCCTGCGCAATATGGTCTATAGAAATTCACGTATCAATAAACCGACGCACTTGTTTTCTAGTAGTTGGCACTGGATAGCCCTTGATAGGTTGTACATTGGAATCTAATGGCATACATCCCTCCGCTGAGCCAGTGACCCTGGAACCGCACTTGCCGACCTAACTGAACTTTTTCTGGATTGCAATGTAATCACCACTCTACGGTTTGGACAGCATCTTCTGCAGCCGAATAAATAATTGGTGTCCAGTGGTGGCCGATATAATTACATCGTCAACGCAAGTTGTTGTACAGGGAATGTCGGACACGAATAAGTCCATTATTCTTTGGAACACTTACGATGCGTTATTCAGACCAAATGATACCCGAGTGAACTGGAAATGATCTTCGGGTACCTGCACCGCTAACTTCCACCGGTCTTCGGGCCGAACGCCAATTTGCCAAAATCCATGTTTAAAGTCAAGCATGGAAAACTATTTAAACCTTAGGGCTGCATATCGAATTTATGTAATTCGTGCTGTTTTGTCTCGAAATGCATATATGTTTGTTTCGACACTCAAACGTTTAAACCAATTTTTTAATTGAATCAAGTCCTAATAGGTGCGCTTGAATAGTCGCTACAACAAAAGACAGTAGACATCTTAATTTATTAATAATTTAATTTCCCATTCACCCGCAGCCACCAACGACGCGTCCGATGCCTGATATAAGTTTTCTCTCATAGGTTTTACGTTTTTAACGGCCAAGTCAGTCGTAATACCGATACATCAGATCTCGTATCCAATTGCATAATTCATGACTCTCGGTTGAAGAGTTCTAAAAATTTAACCTTCATAAGATTTCTTACGTGTGCGATCGCCATTACTGACTTCACCTATATTGGTAGGGTCGTTTATGTGGATTCTCTCAGAATTTATTATAAGTGTGTCGTCCTGGCGAGACTTAAGTATCTGTAACTCCACAGACAAAATGCTAACTTGTGCAAACAGTCCGTCAGAAATCATTTTGCTCAACACAAATAGTTCATTTTTAATCAATTATTTATAGGCGCTTGCTCGTATAAAGCGCGTATTATTAGTAGTAGTAGATTTGTTTACATTTATTCTAGATTTACTTGCGTTTAGGTAGACTTTAATATATGACCTCTAATAACTACTAACCTTTACGCGCAGTTACACACGAAAATACCCTCCACGCACATATATATATATATATATATATATATTATATATATATATATATATATATATAATATGTTATGATTGCACAACCTCTACTTTTGGTGCTCAAATTTTCTGTTTTTGCCTAAGGTCGATTTGTAGCTTCTTTATTAGCACCAGAAGCAACACTACATTGATATAAGAAACTGGTATTCTTCCGCCAATTAACAATGAGGTTTTTATGTATAGTTTCCTCCTATTTATAGCACAATGCTCTGTTTATTCTTTTTATAAACGTTACCCCATTTAACGGCAATGCTTTTAGAATAGTTCGTCTTAAAATACACAAACTACTGCATTATACTAAATGAATCTTTTTAAGGTTATTTAATATTTTACTAACGCGCTTTTGATCCATTTTATTAGCTGATTTACTAGTGGAATAGAAAATTAATTCAGATCATCCAAATCGATAAAGCAATGCACATAAAAAGTGTACCAAAATATTCATCAATACGGAATGTTCAAAAAGGAGTGACGTAACTAAGCACAGGCTTACCTGAGGCTTAGACTTATTTTCTTTATTTAAACAGAATTAATTGGTATGCTACATTTCTCCAGTAAGGCAATTGATAAGATTTAGCGAAAGCGCTGATCTCGAATCTTTAATGTGCTTTAAACTTGATGCCGTGTAATAAATGTTTTGTATATTTGACGACTATCTGTTCTTTTTATTACCGTCTAGACATTTAAAGTTCGGTTAATGATGTTAAGAATGAGTGCATATTCACTCTTTAATTCTATTTATTTAGAGCACGTAAACTATCGTTATTTATTCTATGAATGGTTGTACCTATTAGATGGTAAGTCTATGCATTAGTTCAACCGGTTGTTGTTTAACGTGATGCGTATCAATATTGTAGACTCTATAAACGCAATATTGGAATTAATTTAGGTTATCCAATTAATGGAAATATTTCACCAAACCATTGCTAGTATATTCAAACCGAAACTGGTCAAAATTTGCAAACTTGCAATTAATGTTAGATCACGTAATTTTTTTACTGAATACAGTTCTTCACTCACTTTGCAATCATTTTTTTTTATTTACAATGTATTCTGATATTGTTTTTCTTCGACACTGTTATTCTTTAGTAGGCGGTTATTTCAAGCCCTCCTACTTCAAATGCGCACTCATACCAATTAAGAACTAATAAAGTCGGCCTAAAACTAATAGATTTGCATGAGAGCTCCCTCTTTAATAAAACGATCAGAATGTGCTGTTGAAACTTTTACCTATGGTGTTGAAACAATGAGACTGTTCGGGGTATGTTGCGTAATATATGTAACTGGTATATCTAAAATAGGCGCATGCATGTGTCTGGTAGAAGTTTGGTTAATATAGGGCCAGAAGAGCATGACAAAATAAATATGTCAGAAGTGAAATCCTATTTGAGAATGTTTTTCCCCTACTATTGTCTCTACATTAGAAACCAGAACTAAACTTCAAACAGCGCTTGCCTTCAATTTAACAATAATTGATTGCGCGAGTGGTGGTAACAATGTCTTAAATCAAGTTTGCGAGCTTGAAGTAAACACCAACCCCATTGTATTTAACCAGTCGTCGAACAACATAACAAAACTATCGCCAGTCGCAACGAACTGACGCGTTTCGACCTTCCTTGGTCATCATCAGAGTACGACGGCAAACTGACTATCGAGGATCAAACCGCATTGAATATATATAGAAATCAAATTTAGATATGCGGCTCTCTCCTCTAGCAGTCTCGCATACATTGAACTTGACTGGAAATGTCGGCTGCACAATTTCTATGCAGTCACGAACATTAACTGTTTGCAGCTTTCGCCACATATACATATATAGGCAATACAATTAAACAATAATTGATTGCGCGGGTGATGTTAACAATGCTTTAAATCAAGTTTGCGAGCTTGGAGTAAACACATTTCCATTCAAGTTCAATGTATGCGAGACTGCTAGAGGTGAGAGCCGCATACCTTAATTTGATTTCCATATGTATTCAATGCGGTTTGATCCTCGGCGGTCAGTTTTCCGTCGTACTCTGATATTGATCATAGAAGGTCGAAACGCATTAGTGCGTTGCGACTGGCGGTAGTTTTGTTATGTTGTTCGACGACTGGTTAAATACAATGAGATTGGTGTTTAGTTCAAGCTCGCAAACTTGATTTAAAGAATTGATTTTCATTTGTTTTCTAAAGGAAGAAGCGAAAAATGGAAACGTATGGCGGAAGCTGTCAGTTGCAGCATCCTTTATCCGCAATCATATAACCGAAAGAAGAGTGTACATGAATTGAATATAAATTGGCGAATTGATTGTGCGTGAATGTATGAGTGTCTGTTTGTGCGCGTATCTGCCTATGTATGTGCGTTTTCCGCTTCATGCTCATAGTTGTAAAGTCCCTATTGATTTTCAGAATATTCTACGTCAAGTACTACATTCACGTTCGGTTAGTTGCGCTGTGTGTTAAGTCATTGATTATTCTTTTTGGTGCATGTCTGTAGCATATAAGTTTAAACGTCATTTCACTGAAAATATCATGTTGGTATTTTTGCATTATTCACGTGAACGAGCACGGTTATGCATTATTGAAATTTTATTGCTCATACAATATACGGTTTATTAGTGGTAGTTTATGTGTTTGTTTTTATCGGATTTATTCTAAACAAACTATCTATTATATTGCGTATAAACAACTAAAGCATGGCACTCCATCTGAGTCGATAAATCGTGGTTTTTCATTTACAGACAATCTGCTTAATAATAAGGGATTGCGGGGGTGGTGGAAACACTTCTTTAAATCAAGTTTGTGAGCTTGATTTAAAGACAATATCTTTGTACGTCCTGTAGTACTCAACGCCTATTGAACCAACACAAGATGCCTCGTCATCCTATAGCCGACTCGCCCTCGTAGTCTATCTTCTATACTGCAGGCCTACTGTAATCTACCCAATCCGGTTAGAATGACTGCCCCAGTCCAAATGAAGACGGAGGAACCGATATTGGCTCTATTAATAGGATTTCCAGACCATAATGCAAAATTCCGACTGTTCCTCTATTCAACGCCTTTTGAACCACCATAGGTTGCTCAAAACCCTAATATCAGAACATGGCTCGTTTTATGTGCCCTGTTCATTTGGACTGTGGCACTGTTTTTAACCAGATTGTGTAGATGGGAATTGACCTGCAGTATAGAAGATAGACTATGAGAACGGGTTTTCAATAGGATGACGAAGTAACCTGTCGTTTTTCAACTGGAGTTGACAACTACACATCTCACTCCGCATAGGATGGCAAAGGCAGTCTGTCTACTAGACCGTGGTTTCGTCAACTGTTCATTCTTGGATAAGACTTACTGTTTGATACAAATTGCATTAAATTCGTTGCAGCGCAAAGTTGTTTACCAACAAAACTAATCGTACAACAATTGAATTTTGAAATATAAGCAGAGTATTTGGAATCAGTCATTTTTTGAGTGATTAATCGACAGCACTGAAGCATGTGAAACGTCATCTTTATTGAAAATATGGTGACACTTCTGTAAATCAAGTTTGCGAGCTTGAAGTAAGCACCAATTCGGTTTTGTATTTAACCAGTCATCGAACAATATACCAATAATACCGTCAGTCACAAGTACTATGCTGTTAGACAACTGGTTAAATACAAATGGAATTGGTGCTTACTTTAAGCTCGCAAACTTGATTTAATAAATTGTTATCACCACACGCAGAATCCATTAATGATTGTTTAAATATGGTGACACTGTTATACAACGATTGCAAGGTTATTTGACATTTATTATTATTATTATTATTATTATTATTATTATTATTATTATTATTACTATTATTATTATTAATTGAACTCACCTTACAAAATAATAATAATAATACTAATACTACTACTACTACTACTACTATTATTATTATTAATATTAAATATGTACCTTTGGTAACAATTGAAGACTTGCTACAAATGGGTATTATACATAATTTATACATTTGAGCTATCGTTGATTACGGTCGTGTTGATAGTAATTCTTAATGTCCAATTTTCGAACCGAAGATAACCATCAATCCCATTTTATTTAAGCAGTTATGCAACGTAGCGAAATTGCCGTCTATCGGATGTACTGTCGCGTTTTTCCCTTTCATAATCAAAAGGTTTTATCAGCACCTGCTCAATTAATGATGGCTTAACTGCATAACTTATGATCTCGTGGCGATATACGCGAGAATTCATGATCGTGGCTGCTCGGAAGTTGTGCAACCGCAATAATCAATTCAACACAACATGCGAAAATTTTTAATGTGATAGACGTTTCTCTGATTTGTATTCCTTTTGTAGGCATTAAGTTGTGATACTTGTATCTCCGTGTCCCTTCGTGCTTTTCTTATAATCATAGCAGTTTCAAATGCGTTAGCCCGTGCGACTAACGGTAACTCATCTGCTGTATGACTGTTGAAATAAAGTGGGATTGATGTTTATCTCTAGTTCAATGATTTGATTTTGTAGAATTGTTATGACTTTCGGCGCATGAAAGAATTAATTTATTTTCAAACACGTATACGTGGTGTAAAAGTCGCTAAAAGGTGATGATTATTACAGCTCAGAAGTTGGGCAGTGGACATTTGCTATCGACTACAATGCTTGTAAGGCTACTACTGGTCAGAAACGCATCTCTGATTTTTCATAAAATATAATAACTCAATTTTAATATATATAAAAATCAACATGTTAATACAATTAAACAATCATTGATCGCGCGTTGTGACAATAATTCTTTATATCAAGCTCGCAAACATGATTGAAGAAATTGTTACCACCACCCGCGCATTCATTGATTATATTGCCTATATAGATCTGTGGCGAAAGCTGCAAACCGTTAATGCTCGTGACTGCTTAAAAATCGTGCAGCCGACATATCCTGTCTAGTACAATGTTTGCGAGACTACTAGAGGTGAGAGCATCGAATCTAATTTTGTTTTCCATGTATATGCAATGCGGTGTGATCCTCGATTGTCAGTTTTCCGTCGTACTCTGATGGTGATCATGGAAGGTCGAAACGCTTCCGTGGTAGTTTTGTTATGTTGTTCGGCGACTGGTTAAACACAATAACATTGTAATAGTTTGTAATTGAGTGACTTTAAAACCGTTCAATATCATTCAAATAATGATTAGAAACGTATTTTACGATTTTCAAAGTGTTGTAAAGAAGAATGTCAGTAAAATACAGCATTTGAAAGGAATTAATTGTAACATATAATTCCAGTTTAATCGACTAGTGTAGGTAAAAGCTTATTGGGGTTACAGAAAATAGACCTCCAATTCAATACAAATTGACGTCGAAGACGTAATGGCGGAAAATCTAATTTTTCTAACTACGACAATATTTACATCAACAAAAAACCGTTTGAAAATTAAAAGAAGTCTACATTGGCATGTGTTCCGCTAACTAGCCTGAATTTAAAGCCACGTTCATTGATTTGTTAATTCTGGAAATTAAACGTCAGACAGTTAAGTCTCCACATTCAAGCTTACAGGTACGAACCGACGCACAATTGTTCAGATTATCTAAACGTGAATATCAGCGAAAAAGAGCGTATTGTGTTAGTAAACAAGGTGTGTAAACGACTAGAAATAAAACCAAAACTTCTGAAATCGTTCATGCACATAAGTTATAACATTTGATGGTTAGCACGGTTAAGCTGAGAAAATAAGGAAGACCAGACGTACATTGTGTCACAGGTCGATAAATATCGTAAACGGCTGTCAGTTAAGGCGTGATATAGCAATAGAAAATGAACAAAAAAACAGTGAAGTAGAAAAAACGCTTCAAATCGTAGAAATGCAATTATATGAGCAATCAAGCTTTTGGCCTACTTGAAACTCGTCGCCACCAAGGTTGATTTAATCAATATTTGAGGGCCATTTCCATCCGACTTCTTTGAGAATGTACTCTTCCTGAAATCATGGCACATATCTCACTTAAGTGAAATAGCTTAACATTTAGTTGATCAATATATGTACAATACAATCATGTTTACTTTTCTATGCATTAAATTCAGTACAATTACTAACATTTGTCGTTATGAACTAAACATAGCATAAACTTGCAACAGAAATTAATCAACTATACCGTTTCCATCCCTATTGGGTACTCATCAGTAGTTACGTGTGTTGCCACAGCTCTTGTTACAACCGGGATGGATAAGGTGATTATTTAAGGAGCTCCTGGGTTCTAATCGCAACCATGGAACTTTTTACAACTTCTGTAGTAATAATACCTCTCTAGCTGTTCAACTGCATCTGCTAATTCATCCAAAAGTTAGCGTACAATAACAGCATAAACATAGGCCATTTCTACCATTCTATTTCGAATTTCGACAGCGCTAAATAAAACATCGGTTTCAAAACTGACACGTAGACTTTAGAAATCACAGGAGCCTACATAGTATTAGCTTCTTCTCTTATAAGAGTCAGTGGTGTGTTGCGTAACGTTTTGCTTAAAATCTATGCAATCTATCGCATATTCCATAAGCGGAATGTTCAGTTTCAACGAATCAAAAAGAGGACAAATTGTGGGCCTAACGTATAGAACAAAACTAATAAACATCTATCCTCGCCCGTGAAACCCGTTGAACAGTAAGAAATTGCGCTGCGAACCATACCGAAAGTTTATGCGCGTTCACCTAAAATTCCATATCTACGGACGATTTTTTCTGTAACTGTTAATTATCTTCAAAAACAAAATTAACCATTTGAACTTTAGTCTACCAAGGTTTTTTGTCGCAGCTGGAACTATAAGAAATGGCGCGAATCTTTAAAATAAAAAAATGCTCTAAAACTCTATTTTGAAATAAAGGAAACCAACAAACTTGCCGTTGTAGTCGTCGAAACGTTGATAATTGTCATTCTTTTAACTAAAAGTGGTATTGCTCAGTTTGGTGCTTCTATTTATTTGCTCTCAAGACATTTTCACGTTTTACGATAAGTCCTTTAAATTGACCAGTAGTAAAGTGCATTTCCTTTTTAGGTTACTGATGGAGAGTAGTTACCGTGAGCTAATAACATATTTAAATCCAAATTCGTGAACATTAAAATTATCCTTGCACTATTTTTCCAAATTTTCTTGTCGTCTCGTTCTTTTGCTTTACAGAATGTATGTTTAAATTATTCGTTAAAATCAGATTTTCATCAGTTATTTACTTATTGATCTTTCGAAATAGACCTAAATGTGTGCATCTTTGGCGGAGCTAAATAAGTGTTGTACATTTTATTCGTTTATCCATTCCAGCATTTAACAATTTTATGTGGGTTTACCGTAAAAATATTCTCGAAAACTAAAAAATATAATTTTTCTTTTCGTATATATATGCATTGCGGCTTGATCCTGGCTAGTCAGTTTGTCGCCGTGCTTTGATATGATGATCATAGTAGGTCGAAGCACGTCAGTACATGTGACTGATAGTAGTTTTTCTATGTTGTTCGACGACTGGTTAAATAAAATGGGATTGGTGTTTACTTCAAGCTCGCAAGCTTGATTTAAGGAATTTTTTCCACCACACGCGCAATCATTGATTGTTTAATTGTGTTACCCATAAATATGTGGCGAAAGCTGCAAACAGTTAATGTTCTTGACTGTATAGAAGTTGTTCAGCCGACATTTCCAGTCGAGTACAATGTGTTCGGGACTATTAGAGGTGAGAGCCGCATATCTAACTTTGCTTTCCACATATATGCATTGCGGTTTGATCTTCGCTAGTTAGTTTGCTGTCATACTCTGAGGATTAACATGGAAGGTAGAAACGTGTCAGTATATGTGACTGCCGGTAGCTTTGCTATGCTGTTCGATGATTGGATAAATACAATGAGATTGATGTTTACTTCAATCTCGCAAACTTGATTTGAAGAGTTTTCGTAAAATGTTGTATCCATTTACTGATATTATCCCACGCCCTAGTAATCTAGTCTAAAATGCTAATTTTCAATAATTTATTTTTCGTGGGTTCTGCTGATACATAAATTTTGTCCTTTAATTGTTGTCAATATCTTTTTAATTATTCAGATTTAATTTTATTTCAAATTTGAAATGAATGTCATTTGCGAAAAATGGAGCAAAACCGCTCTGTGAAATTAATATATTTCATGATAATTAGGAGCATATTTATTATACTTATACATTATATTTATACTAACAAATGTATGTACATAATGGGTCAGGTGTTTATATCAAGCTCGCAACCTTGATTATAATAATTGCTATCACCACCCGCGTAACCAATGTTTGTTTAATTATATATATGTTCATCTCAATACCACTTCCCCATGTAGTGTGGTGTCTGTTCTGTAATGACAGATTGGGGATGGTTAGTTGGAACTTTTGGTCTAAATGGATTCCATATGAGCTTCACCTAAAGGAAAAATAGACTATCCAAGTTACATTAGTTAGCATATAACTGAAAATTGTGTGCAATGTAGTGTGCGGCAGGATGGCTCAGTGGTTAGAGCACCAGGTTCCGAAGCAGACGTGCCAAGGTTCGAGTCCTGTCCGCGGGAATTTATGGTCAGTACAAATAAGGACGAAACCGGTCTACTGGATGAATTACCTTTTCTACATTATACAATGCTTAGTTTATACTGACATATGTAAGTAATTAATGGGTCAGGGTTTATATCAAGACCGCAACCTTGATTATAATAATTTACAAAATGTTTTCCTAAGTAGAAACCAGAGTCTTCTCGTTTGTTTTAATATAAATGAAACAGAAAAGGGAACATGAAGAAATTGTTCATGTCTTTCACGATAAATTTGTCGAAACTCTTCCTCCGCCAGATAGATTTGCAACACCCTCAAAATTTAATTCACACTAATTAATGTTAGTTAAATTGATGGCAGTATTTAGTTGGCAAATATTCCCCTCGACAGGTTTCTTTCTGCCAAGTATACATAAAGCGGCAGTATTTAGTCAGTAATTTGGTCTTCGATCTGCTTTCATCGCAATGTCACAAAGTTGTTTTGCAAACTGAAGATTCCAAATGCATGGTGAGAACGGACCTATTGTCCTGGTCTCATTACGGACATATACGCAGATGCATGAGGCGTCCAATAATCGTTTGGCATCCAGCAACCACTGGGAACCAAGCAATAATACTTAAATATCTTAGAATGCGACAAGTGCTCTTTTCAGGACCATTGTCCATTATTACCAATTCTATTCGCTAGCAGTTTCATGCATTATTTAGAAAAAATCTCTTGTTCAAATCACCTCTCAAACCAAACTTTCATTTAAGTTTCTTAGATAACATTTCCTTAATTTGGAATCATGGAAATAAGGAGGTGAAGAATATTCTGTATTTTTTTAAATTAACTATGCGAGTTCAAAATTACTTTGGAGAAAGAATGAAAGGAATATTTATCATTCATTTGTGTGAAATAAAAACGAATGAGTTATATATTATAAAAAGCTATTTATAGGCAAGGTACATATTCGGGTATCCTCCTGAATTTCTGCTCTAATCTCCTGTTTGGGACGAACGTAGGCTCTCTAAAAACAATTACATTAAGAAGTCTTAAATGCTGGGTTTAAAATATAGACATAAAGAACTGATGAAATTGAAAGAAATATTCAGGATAAATTTTTATCCGACAAAATTAATGTAGAAAATCATTAACGAGATATTATTGAGATTTAATGGAAAAATTAACCAGACAAAACATGGATTTAGAAAAACACATAATTGTGGTTTTACCTAATTCCAGATTTGGTAGAAAAATTAGGACATTAGCAACAAAATACAATATCAGAACACTCTTAAGACAACCGGTTACTATAGTCAATAAGCTACCGAATCAGAAAGAAAAAATAGAATCCCTCAGCACATCAGGGGGTCATTAGATACCTTATAATAGTTGCAAACTAAAGTATGTAGACGAAACCATGCGTCAATAAAGGTACGTAGAGGGTAACATATGAAAGGATGCAGATATGGACATAGTCATAGATCAGATCTAGCCAGGCACTCAATGGAGATGGGTCATTAAATAAATTTGGATGGCTGCAAACTCATCGCATTATGTAACCGAAATAGATTATCCAGGTTAATTAGGGAATCATTTGAAATAAAATCATGAATGAACGTTATGAATGCGATATTTGTAGAAAAGTCATTACGCTTCATATTTAATGAAGTCTTGTCGAGTGACAGGAAACGTGGATTTGAGCAATCAGACACAACAGAAAAATCTAGGAGACCGCAACTAGGAATTTGAGATATTAAACGGAATTAAGATGAAAATTTATAAATTTATATAGGATATGAGTATTGAAATGTGTATTTGGCTGATAGACAATATTTGTTGAGAATCATGTGCTCTAGATGAACTCAAGTGTTTATTTATATGTTTATTTAGATAAACATATTACATAGGGTGTTTGCATATATATATATATATATATATATATATATATATATATATATATATATATATGCAGATATTTCAATGAGATGTGGAAGGAACTCACATGGTTGCTTTTTTGTTTATTAAGATATGCATACATCATATGGAATGTACACCAAAATTACAAATGTTCAAATCGAGACCGCGACATAGACAGGTGCTCTGGTTGATGAATTGAATTTGCTAAATACTGCAATATTCAGCTTATATCGAAAAATTATATTTAGATATATACGCAGATCCTGACATCGAACATAACTTCCTTATAACTCAACCGGAATTTTAGGCCGATAGCGCTATCGAATATAATCCCATTGATGAAAGAATACATAAAGGCAGAAGTTGATATAAACTTGTGGCTTGATGCAGCTAAACTACGAGTTTTATTTAAGGTAGCGCACCTGTCCTTACCAACAATGAAAGTGAAACAGACCTTAATATCGATCGCAAATATTATTTGCTAATATACTTACCAAAGCTGTTGATAAACTTATGTAATCGGATCGGGCAAACGTTTAACTATTCGAATGAAAGAACTTTGCATTGCAAAAGCCTGTTACTAATCAAATTGTTAATATTCGTCCGCAATTGCGCAACACATCACTAAAACTTCGCACATATGCTCTACAGGAATTCCACTTAAAATAATTAATAAATGGACTAACAGAAATGAGTTAACCGTATGCGAAGCCTGTGGATAAACTAATTGCAGCCTGATTTATGCAAGCAGAAAAAGTATGATCGGACATTGAGCTTGAACTAGAGGTGATACACGCAAATAGTTATTTGATTCTTAGTTTCACTCTCCCTCTCTCTCCAAATTTCATTTTACTGTTTTTTAGCCTTTCGTTATATATATATATATATATATATATATACATATATATATATGTATAAAATTACAAGCTTTATAGTTTTATGGCAGGATTTTAAATACATATATGTTATTAGTATATATAGATAGCAAAGGAAATTCAGCAAATTGATCGGTTTAGTCCTAATTTTAATCTCATCAAGTACCGTCCAGAATTTGTTGCAGACGGGGCTCGAAACCAGGCTCATTTGCTTCGGAGTTTCGCACACATCCAATTCGCCACTCCTGCTTCACACTTCACGCAATTTTTGTTTTTGATACGACATCGTTTGCGCGACAGATTACTTACCTGGCACTTATGCGAAAGAAGGTTTTTGCATCCATTTTCTTCATTTTTACTCCGGGTATTTCTGCTTCCTGCTTCGGAAGGCCTTTTTTACAACGGCAAGCTCATCCAACCAAGAATTTAACAATTTCATTTATACTTGTTGGTAAATATGCTTTGGTTAACTTTTCTTCAGGCGGAGACTATGTGGCATCTCTCTCTCGACCTAGTAATCTAACTGACCCCCTCCGATCTTCCATTGTAGTGCAGACAATTGACACCAACTTCAATTGAACTGTACTGGATTTAGGACTTATTCCCTCAGACCGCACAATCAATTATTGTTTAATTGTATTATCTGTATATGTGGCGAAAGTTGCAAAATGTTAATAGTCTCCAAAGCATAGAAATTGTGCAGCCGACATTTCCAGTCAAGTTCAATGTATGCGTGACAACTAGAGGTGAGAGCCGCATATCTAATTTTGCTTTCCATATACATATGCAAGGCGGTTTGATCCTCGCTAGTCAGTTTGTCGTCGTACTCTGATGATGATTATTGAGATCGAAACCTTTCAGTGCGTGAAACTGGCAGCAGTTTAATTATGTTTTACGACGAATGCTTAAATACAATTGGATTAGTGTTTAATTCAAGCTGACAAACTCGATTTAAAGAATTGTTACCACCACCCGCGCAATCAATTATCGCTTAATCGTATTGTCGATATATATGTATGTGGCGAAAGCTGCAAACAGATAATGTTCGTAACTGCATAGAAATTGTGCAGCCGAAATTTCCAGTCACGTACAATGTATGCGAGACTACTGGAGGTGAGAGCCGCATATCTAACTTTGCTTTTCCTATATATATATATATATATATATATATATATATATATATATATATATATATATATACGCAATGCGGTTTGATCCTCGCTAGTCAGTTTGCCGTCGTATTCTGATGATGATCATTGAGGTCGAAACATTTCAGTGCGTGCAACTGGCGGAAATTTATTTATTTTGTTCAACGAATGGTTAAATACAATGGGATTAGTGTTTACTTCAAGCTAACAAAATCGATTTAAAGAATTGTTAGCACCAACCGCGCAATCAATTATCGTTTAATCGTATTGTCTATATATGTGTGCGTGGCGAAAGCTACAAACAGATCATGTTCGTAACTGCATAGAAATTGTGCGGCCGACATTTCCAGTCACGTACAATGTATGCGTGACTACTGGAGGTGAGAGCCGCATATCTAACTTTGCTTTTCATATATATACGCAATGCGGTTTGATGCTCGCTAATCAGTTTGCCGTCATACTCTGATGATGATCATGGAGGCCGAAACCTTTAGTGCGTCCAACTGGCGGCAGTTGATTTATTTTGTTCGATGAATGGTTAAATACAATGGGATTAGTGTTTACTTCAAGCTAACAAAATCGATTTAAAGAATTGTTAGCACCAACCGCGCAATCAATTATCGTTTAATTGTATTGTCTATATATGTGTGTGTGGCGAAAGCTACAAACAATTAATGTTCGTGACTGCATAGAAATTGTGCGGCCGACATTTCCAGTCACGTACAATGTATACAAGACTACTAGAGGTGAGAGCCACATATCTAACTTTGCTTTCCATATATATACGCAATGCGGTTTGATCCTCGCTAGTCAGTTTGCCGTCGTACTTTGATGATGATCATGGAAGGTCGAAATCTTTCAGTGCGTGCAACTGGCGGCAGTTTATTTATGTTGTTCGGCGAATGGTTAAATACAATTGGATTGGTTTTTACTTCAAGTTGACAAACTCGATTTAAATAAGTTAGATCCCGTTTGTGCGGAAGAACTAATATATATGCAAGTATATATTAGGTGTTGCGAACCTAGTAACAAATTAGTTCAGGTGTGACCAGAAGGATAAGCCGAAGATAGTATGAACTGAAATTATGATCTCGTTCACGTTCGTTTCGTGCTTACTGGCGACTCATCATTAGGAGCTGGTATTTCGCAATTTACCCAATAAATATTTTGATGAGGAATATGGGACAATTCGAAGATGTTATCTGCTATAAAAATGTTTGAATCTGCAGTAGTGAAGCTAAATTCATATACCAAGCCTGTACAGGGTATCAATGCACTGACTATCGTGCCAGTACCCGATAACAAAAAAGTGGTTGCCGAAAAGGTACGTGGTACCAAAATTATAGATGCCGAGTCGGTACGTGGTACCAACACAATGGATTTCAATGTATGCTAATGTTCACCATAATTGAGAATTACAACTACTTCTGAACACCTGTTACTCCAGCAAATCAATACACTTAAAAATCAAGTTATTCTAAACATTGTATTACAAAAAATGCTTCTTGTGCAATGGTGCAATCACGGAGCTTTACTTTCATAATTCAAACTAATTATAAATTTTGCTTTCATATGACAATAATCATAATGCAATATCTATTTTCGTATATACCGGAAAATCAATCCAAGGTAAAATGCATTTAACCAAATAGTTTCTATTCCATCCCAGCCATTAGTTCTTGTTCAACACATCGTAAAGTTGTTCCCGATGTCTCGATATCAAGTTTTTGAATAATCGAACAAGTAAGATTGTAAAATAATTATTCTTCCATAATGATAAAAAATATGATAATTTGTGATACTTAAAATAGATTTTCAACATGAAAAGATGTCAATACAATCTTCAACGCTACAAATGGTAAAATTATCTATTTTTAGAGATTTCCGCACTTAAAGTGAGCAATGAAAGCGCAAAAGGCGTGTAGCAATAACTAAAATCACAACAAACCATGCTAATGCTGTGCTTCTACAAATGGCGTTCTAACTTGAAAAAGGCCAAGATACACACACGCGTTTCCAAAGTTAGTGAACACTGACACAAAATGACATTTTGCCTGAATTGTGCACTACAAAGGAATTAGCTTGTAATAAAGCTTAACAAGGAGGCTTTAGTGTTTAATTAGTGTTTTGTAAGAGTTGTATGGTACCTCTGAAGATGGGTACAGAAAAGGCAACTCAAAAACATCGACATCATTTTCAGTTGATAGTACACGTGCGGAAGGCTTCAGTGTGACGAAACCAGTAACAACCCATCAATTAAAGAGTCATACAAGTTTGGCACCGGGAAATGTAAGGTAATCGATAGTTTGCTGATTAACGACCCGCATTAATAATACAAGACATTCTATAATGCTTATTTATTCTTTATGCAGAAATTACAGATTAAACTATAATTTCTATTCAACGAATATTATTACGAGGCTTCTACTGAGTAGATAAACTGCAAGATTGAGTGAGCTATAACAATTCTCAGATAACGTAACTTCTAAAACTTATACCTTCGAGTAAACGTTTACTAACATACAAAATAATAGCCAGCAAAAATTGTCATTATGAATTTTTTGGAGTAACAGGTGCTCAAAAATAGGTTTATTTCGCAATTTTGGTGAAATTTAGCATATCCGTAAGTCCCTTGTGTTGATACCATAAACCGAAACGGAATTTTGAAAATTATTGTGCTGGTACATTTTACAGGCTCGGAATATCTTATATACATTATAAGATGGCATTGAAGTCGCATTCTCGAACACTTTATATGAAGTTAATTCTATTGCAGCTTTAAAACACCAACTACACTGTGGGTATATGGCGTTTTATCGGCTCTCACTGATGAGTCGCCTGTAATCACAAATCGCAGGCGTATATGAGATAGTATCTTTCGCTCATGCTTCCTATGGTTTATCCTTCTGGATCTATTTGAACAAATCTGTTAATAAGTACGTTATACCTAAAACACAATAGGCTTATTATTAGTTTTTCCATCATCAGTCCATTTTAAAAAATGTACACAACACCAAGACAACCTGAAGCACAGAAAATACGTTTAGCATAACTTGCTTCAGAAAAATGACAATTTTACCCGTAAAAACGTAAATCGGAGTTACCGCCTTCTTCACTGTGAGATAATATTACGTTCAGCTCTGAAGAAGTCTGACGCAAATTTGGAATGAAACGTCATTAAAAATTAGTCATGGTTTTAACAAAAAAATAAAATTGTACAAATAAATCTTATTGGCTTCATCTGAGTACTTAGTCCACAATAATTTGAAACAAATGCAATCAATGACTAAATATTGAAATGAAATGCGCAGTGCTGTCCTTCTTGTTGTGGATTTGAACGCATTTTTCTTGTGCGGGACAATTGATAGCACTCGTAGGTCGGTAAAATCTTGAATCCTGTACATTTCCAGGTGCACCGATTATTAGCCTTGATTGATGGGTTCTCACTTGTCCCTTCATTTTTAAGTCCTGCATCAGCTGCTTGTCTGAAAATGACGTTGTAACAAGATTTTCCACTATTTTTGTTCCAAATTTTCGAGACCTTATTTCCAGTCTCATCTTCAGGGTTGACAAAATACGCACAGGAAAAAACAACAACATTTGCCACAAGTTGTTTTTTTCCTGTGCGTCAACCATGTAAATGAGACTGGAAATAAGGTCTTGAAACTTTGGAACAAAAAGGGTGGAAAATCTTGTTCCAACGTCATTTTTAGACAAGCAGCTGATGCAGGGTTTAAAAATGAAGGGACATGTGAGAACCTTTCAATCAAAGCCAATAATCGGTGCACCTGGGAATGTACAGGATTCAAGATTTTATCGACCTACGAGTGCTGCCAATTGTCCCGTACAAGAAAAATGCGGTCAAATCCACAATCAATGATTGTCTAATTTAAAAAGTTACCTATTCTAAAGTTTGTTTAATTTAACAATGTAGCATTCCACTGCTCTTCTCGCAACGCTTTGCGAATTATATTGAATGAAACAATTGAACTTCTATCGCGAAAAATCTGAAATATGGAAATTCAAGCATCAATCATTAATAATAATATACACGAGAATGTACTTTTTATTTAATTTCACGTCAACCTGGAATAACTGACAAACGTTATACTTTAAATGGAAATTTTTATTTCAATCAACAAAAGTTGGCTAGTTGCTTTAATCGCAGAAGAGGATGATGTAAAGCCAAGACATCCAGACAACGTTTAGCAGTATTAGTAGTGCAAAGTAAAATTTTATAAATTCCGCCAAAAAATTAAAACAAAATAGGTTAATCTACAAATGATCATGTATTTATTAAAAATTGAACAAGGAATATTCATAATAAAAGTAAAATTACAATTAAAGGCCACGCCTTAAAATTAATAATTTTTCTAATTAACAAATATACTTCACAGTAAAATGGTTTTCGTAAAGGAAATTGGAGTAAAATTATAATAAAGCGTATGCTACTTATAGTAGCATCTCTAAATGAATGGAAATAACAGAACATTTAGAATGTGACCGATGCAAGAGTAAAAGGCAAGTAAAAATTCAACCTCAAATGTCATTAATAACATATTTAAGGTAAAACATTCATTGGGAATAGGGTAAAACATAGGTATCGACAACTGTATTTACAGGAGTATTGTCATGGCAATTATAAATAAAGATAAATGTACTATATATTTTTCTTAGGAAAAAAAGCGTATAGTTTCGGTGGATTATGGTTTTTTTATTTCCAGAATGCTTGTCTACGCATTGCAATCTGTGAGCTATACTCATTCTTTGTTTTCATTTGATTAAGCGACCGAGAGCTAGTATGATTTCCATTTGTACTGGCAGGTCTTAGCAGCAGTCATACGATCGTTAGTGGTCAATTGTGTGTCAATTTGTGACTGCTGCAAAAAATACAAGTAAATTTTTTTAAACCACAAAGTCAGCGAACATCGTATATATATATATATATATATATATATATATATATATATATATATATATATATATATATATATGAAGAAGAGAATCGTAATCCATGAAACAAAATTTATTAATAAATATTAATTCTACGAGTATTCACAGCTATTATTCTGGCTTCGCTAATAATTTTGCTCATCCAATCCCAACTGTTTATTTGTCGTAGCCAATCCCCTCTTAGTTATGTCTGTCTTGCGCAAAATAAAGACAGACATAGCAAAGAGGGTTACGATCAATTTTCATTTGGGATTGAATGGACAAGAATATTAACGAATCCAGAATAATGGCTGTAGATACTGGTAGAAATAAGATTTATAATTAAATGTTATTGCATGTATCACGGTTCTTTTCTCATATATATATATATATATATATATATATATATATATATATATATATATATATATATATATATAAAGCTTATAGAATATGGTTTTATAATCAAATTAAGGTTTACAAAGTTTATAATACAAAACGATTGTGTCTAATAAAGGTCTACGAAAGATCGGAAAATGGACGGACAACGATTTTAGTTGCACACTACAATGATTTCAAACTAGGAATTCAAAGTCGTCAAAACCTTTTTTCGTACTCTCCCACACACGCATATTTGCACACATTCAACAGACACAAATTTGATTATCCTTTCAACCGTAGTCTCCAACTCTAAAGTTTCGGAGTCTGCTAGAAAAGTGTTGTTCAGTCTCACAACAGTATATTTTTAATTTAAAACGTTGATTATTAAAAACCTACGAGCACTCAGTTAACAACACAGTATTGACGTAAGCTGATGGTTTAAATTTTGCGTAAACAAGCGCAAGTCTGCTTTAAATGCACAAGAACCGAACAGGCCTTTCCGACGAACATGTAAATGGTAGAATTAAGGGATCAGAACAAAACAATCATGATTAAACTCCACTCTGAAGTCACCATTCAAAAAGAATGCTACTCAATTACAAATTTTTAAATATTGATGAAATACGCAGTTGCTGCATGATCTGCCACAAGTAATAAAGGATAATAGATTACTCACAATCAGAAACGCTGACGGCATTAATCGCAATATACTCGGCGTTGCCAAAGTCTGCTGAATAATAGCAATGTTGTAGACGCATAAATAAAAATTAATTTATGAGCTACAAAAGCTTCGGTACTACATGGGGCAGAGTCAAACCGATCGCCCAACTACATCAATTGAAGATCACCAATAAGCAGTTGGGCGTAAAATTTTGTGCATGTGATGGCAGAAATTTTGCTCCGACAATAAATGGGTAGTGAGGCCCAACGCAAAGACACCCAGTTTCGTGTCTAGAAGCTCAGATTTTCCAGAATTACACGGTGAAATAGGTCACCAAAAGGTTAAACGTTATATGACGAAGAAGAGCATATCATTTAACATCCTCTACATTAAAATTTTGACGAATCATTTAATTACACAAAATATGTACAAAATATGCAATTCGGCGACGACCTTTTTATAACAATATTCAATTAATTCAAACAAATAATAAAAAAATTATTCCAAAATAAGTAAGAAAATAAATTGACGACATTCATCTTCTTGTAAAACGAAAGAACTCTACGATTTGTAGCGTTACGGCGCTAAACAATATTCGAAATAGACGATTTGTTTGTTAAATTAATTTATTAAACCAGTGCATGCGTTTGTTTAGAAAATAATATTAAATATGCAAATTGATAGTATGGAAAGACATACGATAACTTTAAAACTAAATTCTGGTTCAGAAATTGACAGCTAAAGTGCATGCGTTTGGCGCATTCTGTGGATTCTGGGAAGTTTAAGTTTAAACTTATTGTACTAACCATACAACAATAAGTTCACATTCGAAAAGGTTACAAAAACAAAAGTAGATTTATTAAGGCTATATTGTTTCTTTGACTTACAAATTATACAAATAAACAATAGTTGGTTGCTCTGACAATGGTCATAGACGATCGAATCGTTTCATTTAGTTTGACTGACGGGAGTTAAATTTACCTAGATTACAGGTCCAAATACAATAGGAGCTAGTTATATGCGCATTGCTTCAGTTACTCAAACCATGCAAAATAATATAGAACCAGTCACCTACATGTTATTTTAGCACACCTTCAATTAAATCCGACGAGAATATAGCCCGCCACAATATTTCAACACAATATCACTAATCAGGATAAGAATGTTGTATTTTTAGAATAGCAGAATTCGGCTGCCTAATTTGAGTTTTAAGTTGAAAATTAACCTGACAGGTATTCACAGGAAGCGCAGAGTAGTGAAAGCCTTAAATTTCACTAAAGGCACGGGTCTTTTAAAGGAGCTGCTATAGAGAAAACCGAGTAGCACAAAGAATTTGTGCTACATTTCATCGGCATTTCCGATTACAACTGAGGAGTTTCACATTAATGATTCTGCTATAGATGTATTGCGCTAACTTTATGCAAATATATCTACTTTATTCTAACTATACACAAACACAAACACACACACACACACACATATATATATATATATATATATATATATATATATATATATATATATATATATATATATATATATATAATTAGACAAGGGCTCTGGAAATGTTCGTGAATTAAAGATCACATGCTCTAAAGGTAAAAGCATGAAACAATATATAAGGATATGCAAAAACATATTACAAAAAGTAATCAAATACAGATGTTCAGCTTCATACAGAGAGTAAAACGAATATAAGAAAATATATGTGGGTAGATATAAATGGATATATTTTATGTTTTAGTCATATATATATATATATATATATATATATATATATATATATATATATATAAGGTATTATGAAGCGTACACGAACATAAAAATAAATTCACTCTAAATTAGCACACATACACACAACACAGACTATAACCTGTATTGGGCGGTAAATTTCCACAAAATTAACAATTCCTTTGGTTGTTACCTGATCTGCGTTGTGGCTAACGCACGCTGAATTCCAGTTTATTTATTCCTCGCAATTTCTTCAACATTTTAACACCGTTTCCACAATGATAGGGATCTACAGTAACGGTCAGCTATTATCAATTTTCCCGCATTACGGCAAAAATGAACAATCTGGCATAAGCATAGCTGTACACAAATACACACATACATGTATGCACTTTTACATAAGTTAAAATTGCAGTTCTTTCAATCGTAAAGACCATGCTTACGACACCAGTCGTTCAAATAATACAAAACTACCTTAAATGTGTTGACGAGTGAATTGATGATGATAGCTGCTAAAGGCTACCGAAATATCTTCAAGAAACAAAACAACTGGAATTCAGTCTGTGTTAGTCAAAAAACAGTTGAAACATTTTTGATACATCAGTTTCGCAATTTTTTCATTCATTTAGTGCGTAAAACTGATTGTTCTATTGCCACGTCTTGCAAATGGTAGATAAACCAGGCTTGGTGTTTATAGCAATTCTGCAACTTCGTTAAAATAACAGTTGTGCACATTTTTGAAGATATTTCTTTCGCGTAAAAGTAGCTATCTAAAAATTAAAAAAACAGTTTTATTTTAAAAATTCATTATATTTCTCGGATGATGTTTCAAACGACCGTCATCTTATTTAAGTTCTTCTTGAAAAGGGCTTCAACTGTGCGGTTAGTCAACAGGAGATGGTCAGTGGCAAAAAGATACAATGGGCCAGATATTTATTCAAACACACCGAATTTTCTCATCTAAAAATTGGTAAGGTACAATATATTACTCAGTCAAAATAAGTATAAAGATCTAAATAATATCTGGAAGGTATAAAGGGAAGATGAACAATCTGTCACAAATATAATAGCTAATTAAGTAATCATCGATTGCCACGATGACGATAAATAATTTTTTAAATTAATGATGTTAGTGTAAGTCAGCAAATTTGATATAAATTAACAAAGATAATAATTAACAAATTTTGCAATTAAGAGCGAAAATTAAACCAATTGAAAGATACAAAAAATTGGCATCTATTTTGCTCTAATTCAAAAATGTGATGCATTGCGTAGTTACTTTGGAAAGTTCAAAGAAAAAGCGAAATTTTTGTTCAAGGTACGAAATGATATACGTAAATAACTATATATATATATATATATATATATATATATATATATATATATATATATATATATATATATATATATATATATATATATATATATGTACATATATGTATATATATATGTATATATATATATATATATATATATATATATATATGATACTATATATATATATATATATATATATATATTCAAAATGCGAAGAGACAGAAATTGCCAACAGTGAAGGGGGTAGAATTATAAGTGGCATACTTCTGTCATGAACATGCGTTCAATAAACAACTAAGGCTCAATGCTGCTTCATTATGTTTTCTACAAATTTTGACAGAAATTGTGACAAGGCCGATACGGGCATCTCTAGTCTGTAGTAGTTAAAACAAATACATGAAAGTAATTCTGTGATTCACAAACTTAGTCTATGTATCTTCGCAAAACCCGTCCGTAGTTGAGCTTTCCCCACTTTTTAGCTATATATATATATATATATATATATATATATATATATATATATATATATATATATATATAATGAAATACCACATTAGGTATGCAAGACCTATTGTTCATATACAGCTCACACATACCTATGCATCTTTTCCATATTTATGTGGCAGACAAGAATCAATTGTCCGATGCTCATGCACTACTATGTTGTCTGTCTGTCTATGAATAAAGTATCGCAACCTCATCCGATTGTAAAGTTATTGCCACTATAGACAAAAAGGTATACAATGTAGCAAATTCAATTCACCTACTACAAATCTTAGCCATTTTTGAGCACTCCTCGGTAGGTTCCAGGACTTCAGAAGCCCGTAATTGATTAGAGAAAGAAGTGTGAGTCTGTAAAAATTTTAAAAATGTCTGTAATGTGACGTTTAGGAATGATAAGGTAAATAATACATGTAACGCAGAAAGTTCAACAGTTTATGGCATGTCGACATTGAATTGTCTTTCGGTTTTCATCTACTGACAAGTGAGCTTTATCAGATTTAACAATTTTGATAAAGCTTAATTGCCGAAACTCCATTTGTTAACTAAACAAAGAAATTTAAAAAAAACAAAAAAGAAAACGATATTGTACATTTACGATACCTTAAACAGTTCATTAGTGGCGAAAATCAAAAAATTAAAACAACAGACAACAATGCTTTAAATCAAGTTTGCGAGCTTGAAGTAAACACCAACCCCATCGTATTTAACCAGTCTACGAACAACATAACAAAACTACCGCCAGCTGCAACGCACTGACGCGTTTCGACCTTCCATGATCATCATCAGAGCACGACAGCAAACTGACTATCGAGGATCAAACCGCATTGAATATATATGGAAATCAAATTTAGATATGCGGCTCTCACCTCTAGCGGTCTTGCATACATTGAACTTGACTGGAAATGTCGGCTGCACAATTTCTATGCAGTCACGAACATTAACTGTTTGCAGCTTTCGCCACATATACATATATAGGCAATACAATTTAACAATAATTGATTGCGCGGGTGGTGGTAACAATCTTTAAATCAAGTTTGCGAGCTTGAAATAAACACCAACTCCCATGTATTTAACCAGTCTACGAACAACATAACAAAACTACCGCCAGCTGCGACGCACTGACGCGTTTCGACCTTCCATGATCATCATCAGAGTACGACGGCAAACTGACTATCGCATATCTAAATTTGATTTCCATATATATTCAATGCGGTTTGATACTTGATAGTCAGTTTGCCGTCGTACTCTGATGATGATCATGGAAGGTCGAAACGCGTCAGTGCGTTGCAGCTGGCGGTAGTTTGTTATGTTGTTCGACGACTGGTTAAATACAATGGGATTAGTTTTTATTTCAACCTCGCAAACATGATTGAAAGAATTGTTGCTACCACCCACGCAAACAATTATGTTAAATTGTATTTCCTATATATGTTTATGTGGCGAAAGCTACAAACAGTTAATGTTCGTGACTGCATAGAAATTGTGCAGCCGACATTTCCAGTCAAGTTCAATGTATGCGAGACTGCTAGAGGTGAGAGCCGCATATCTAAATTTGATTTATATATATATTCAATGCGGTTTGATCCTCGATAGTCAGTTTGCCGTCGTACTCTGATGATGATCATGGAAGGTCGAAACGCGTCAGTGCGTTGCAGCTGGCGGTAGTTTTGTTATGTCGTTCGTAGACTGGTTAAATACGATGGGGTTGGTGTTTACTTCATGCACGCAAACTTGATTTAAATCATTGTTACCACCACCCGCGCAATCAATTATTGTTAAATTGTATTGTCTATATATGTATATGTGGCGAGAGCTGCAAACAGCTAATTTTCGGGACTGCATAGAAATTGTGCAGCCGACATTTCCAGTCAAGTTCAATGTATGCAAGACTGCTAGAGGTGAGAGCCGCATATCTAAATTTGATTTCCATATATATTCTATGCGGTTTGATACTCGATAGTCAGTTTGCCGTCGTACTCCGATGATGATCATGGAAGGTCGAAACGCGTCAGTGCGTTGCAGCTTGCGGTAGTTTTGTTATGTTGTTCGTAGACTGGTTAAATACGATGGGGGTTGGTGTTTACTTCAAGCTTGCAAACTTGATTTAAAGCATTGTTACCACCACCCGCGCAATCAATTATTGTTAAATTGTATTAGCAGACAACAAGTTTGGACTTAAGAAAACAAAACAGGATCAGGCACCCAAATTAAATTCAGTGGAGCCAGTTCGATTTGGCCACTTCATTTATCCGAGCATACTAAATAATTATTTCAATGAAGTTTACGATCGTGATATAAACACAAACCGAGTTATATATAAGCATTTGTCAGTATAGGCTAATCATCATATAAAGTAGAATTCGTCCAGAAGACCGATTTCGTTATTATTGGATAGGGCTGGAACCTCGGCACGTCTTCATCGGAGTCTGTGACTCTGACCAGTAGGCCAACCTTATGCACAAAAAGTAACTTCATCCAGTTAACACGACCAGAAGTTTTTTTTGGTAGAGGAAAAACAATAATTACAAATGCAGTGAGCATACAATTTCTTCGGCAGAATATGAAATAGAATATGACGATCCACTGAATTAACCGCACCGTCGAAGTCTATAAAGACGGCGATTGTGGGACAGCGATATACATGTAGCTGTTTCAGTACTTGCCTAAAGGTAAAAAAAATATTATTTAAATAAACTCGCCCTGGCCGTAACCCCACTAGTTCTTTTCCAGTATGTGATTCACGAGAAGCACAGGTACAACTTGGATCAAACTTATACCAAAATTGTTGTCCCACAGATCAAAACTGCCTTTTACGAAGATAGGAATGATAGTTGACTCGCGCGAAGAAACTGGCACAATCTTCTTCATTCCATATAGCATGAAACCGATTATTCTACTCCCCACAAATTATTTCGTCATAAACCTCAAATAAGGTCGGAAGCGGATCATCGGAGCCCAGTTTTACAGCGTCTAAGAAATAGCTTTCTGTATTTATAACTGTGAAGATTGGCGTAGATTAGCGTTCCACATTATTGATAGAAGTACACTATAGCGGATCAGGTCTGATACAGGTGCCAAAGAAAATTTATCTCTAAAGTTTTCCGCAAACCTATCAACACGACGCATTTTATCGTTTATTCGATCGTTGTTATAAGCAGGTATTGTTTCTCTAAATTTTAGCTTTCTCGGACCTATTGTACGAATAGGTTGAAACAAACATAGGTTAGTACCTGATTTGAAAGCTTCTTCAATATGAACTTTCATAGTGTGTTTAAACTGACGTCGAATATTTCTGCAAGTATTTTTACTAGCCGAGCTAGTAACAATTTGGCGCCTAAACTAACGATTCTCCAAAAACATTTCTGAGGCACAATAATTAAATTTACGAGAGCCTAAAACACAACACATAGTAGTACTCACATTGTACATAGTAAATCTTACCTTTTCCACAATAAACTCGAAATTGCGCTATCTGGAATAGTCAACATTTTAGAAAATTTTCATACTTTTGCTAGAACGACGGTTGTTCGAATTAACTTACATTTAGTTCAGGTCTATTCTTATTTGGCTTTCCAGGAAATGTGAATACAAATCCACAACGTTGAAGTGCATGGTACGAGTCACCAAAAGCGTTACAAAACTAACGACAATCCTGGATGCCATCACGTCATCTATGACTAATTTCTGCATTACCTTGTGCTCATTCGTTTCGTGTTTACAGGCTTGTTATGTATATTATATGTAGTGAGTTGTCTTTGAAGTCGTATTGTCGAGGACTTTATATGAAGTTAGCTTAACTACTGCAGGTTTATAAATTCGTAAAGGAGGTTGAACCGTCCTATTTCCCACATTCCTAAGCCAAATATAAATTGGGTAAAGGGTGTAATACTGGTTCCTATTAATGAGTCGCCAATAACCTCGAAACGAATGTGCACGAGATTATACTTTCCGTTCATGCTGTCTTTGACTTATCCTTCTGGTCATATTTGAACTAATTTGTTACTGGGTGCTCAACACCTAATACACAATTGCGTATATATTAGTTCTCCATCACAAATAGTATCTTCTGCATGACCAATTTATAGTCACTGTTGTTCGGTGGTTGATTGACGCCACGCGGTGCAACGCCTTAAACTACGTCCGAAGTTCGTGTTATTAAGGTATAATCTATGCTCCAAGCAGTATTCCAACAGTCGTTCACCATTATCATTGCGAAATAAGCTTAAAATTTATCTGCCAACTAGATTTAATTTTTCATCGATTAATCACCCAACTCGTTCATTCACGTTCTCCAAAAACACGAATATATGTTAAATTCTTGCTCAACTTAGTGGATCACCTTTGTCTCAGAAAAACGCATGCTTGCTGTTAACATTGCTGCAAACGATAAAACAAAAAGGCAACGTAGATTAAGGATTATGGTATTGATTATAGTTGATGCCTTTTAGCGTGCCGCACAAAGTCGACTGTTTAAATGGATCTTTTCCGTTAAGCAAGCTGCAAATCGTAAAGTACGAACAATTCTGACTCTCCATTGTATGGTTATATACTGTTTGTGGCGGAAAACTAATATAAATGTGGTTGTGTGTTATGTGTTGTGTACCTAGTAACAAATTAGTTAAAATATTACTAAATGGATAAACCAAAGACAACATGAACTAAACGTATAATCTCGTGTACATTTGTTTCGTGTTTATTGACAACTCATGAGTAGGAGACGGTATTACGCCCTTTACCCACAATATATTTTCGTGGGGAATGTGGAAAAATAGGACGGTCCTATCACTTCAGTCATATTTTAACTAATCTGTTACTAGGTGCGCAATACCTAGCAAACAACTCCATTTTACGGCTTGTGAAACTATTATGTTACTGGAGATTCAAATCCAATAACCTGTAAATAGGAATGGTGCACCAAATTATGTAATCTTCTTAAAATCCTACATTCTAATTTCAGATAAGCAACAGATATAATTTTTTCATTTGTTCAACGTAAGTAATAGATCATTTTCTTGTTTAATTTTTTGAATGCTCGCACATTAGATGCGATGCATGGTAACTCAATGGTTAGAGCACCAGATTCCGAAGCGGAAATGCCCATGTTCGAGCCCTGTCCGCGGCGAATTCTGGCGAGTATGTGATGAGTTCACAATATGAACGAAATCAGTCTATTGGATGAATTGCCTTTTATACAGTATACAATTCATAGTTTATGCTGACAAAATGTAAGTACTTAATGGATCAGGAGCTTATATCAAGTTCGCAAAATTGATAATAGTAAATGGATTCATCATAGTTCGTAGTGTCAATTGGAATATATGTGGATTGTAGAAGAACACTGTGTCACCCATTTCCAGTGAAGATGGTTTGAATTCATAGTTGGTCTTCTTGTAAATATTCTGTCAACCAGGGCTGACGATCACTATCTGTCAAGGTTCCACTCGCTGGAAGTTCATTGAGCAGCCGAAACTTGGTACACGCGATTGGCACGCTTGTTTTTATTCAATTATTGCACATTTGATGCAGGTTGTTAATTTGGAGCTAAGCCAAGTTCTAGGCTTCACATAAAATAGGATGTTGTCTGTATCCCGTTAAACATTACAAGGTTCATCCCTCCATTACCAGGCTAATTATGGCCAACCAGTCGCCAAGCCGGGAATTGCTGTGACTACGGGATATATATATATATATATATATATATATATATAAGAGAGAGAGAGAGAGAGAGAGAGTGGCGACAGTTAGGAGCTTGACAATTGGTCGTCACACGGTCAATATTATATTTAATTAAATAATAATTTAACATTTCGATAAGTCACTTAATAACATTCAGTAAAAGATAAGAAAGATCAACAGTAATTGGTTTTGATCTAAATTTGGGCAATAGACTAGAATAATGTCCAAATCCATCAAATTAAATACTCACAACAATTCTCGCCGCTGCAGAGTCCTTCTTTGAAGATTTCATTGCAGTTCGTAAACCGACCAATGGAAGGGAAATCATGTGTAAGAACAGGTTAATCCACTTTCACACGACCATGCAATTGATTGATCGATGAAGGTACCTTGGTTTTCTCAGTCGTTGTCGCATTAACATCAGAAGTGTTACTGATTCCAATGTCCACATAATCATCATCTATTTCGTTATTTATACTCTCAGGTGACGAATATCCCATAAGAGAACGCCACGCCTTTCGTGCAATCCGATACACTCCGACTAGCCAATAAATATTGAGAGCATCATGCAAAACAGTGAACAGTATCCAGGCCGGCAGGAGAACAACAGAGCGCTCGCTGAACTGCGAGTAGCTGGACAAGCGCCGAAGACTTCGGACTGCACTAGTGAAATAGGGAAAATTGAGTAGAATCCTGGCAAACACATAGGTTGCCGCGAAAAATAGCCCAGTGACTGCGACCAACTTGTCAGAGGACTGCCGTCCCATTGTCATGTAGAACCAGCTGCAAAAATACGGGGCATATATAACGAACTGTTCCATAAAACTTAACTTTCAATTGTGACAGCCCACCAGTTTATTGTCTATACACCGAAAACGATATTTAGTTTAAAGATAAATCATGTGTTGAATAAAACGCGATTATGCAAAGTTTATTAACTTTAACGAATTGTCGAGAAAGCGGAGTAATTCCGAGAATGTAAAAGCTCTTTATTACCCACGAATTAAAAGTTCAATTTAACATGCCTGCATCCAGTAAAAAGTAGTCACCGTATAAAATTGAAGAATTAAAACAAACTAAAACGACTGTACCAGAAAAAACGACCTAATTAACGAAAATGAAGCCTATTCTCAATTTAACATTAGGATCATTGATAAACTTAAATGTCAATCTGATAATAGTGTTCTGTGCATACAGGAACGAGAATGTCCCTAAATAGGACAAGTGTTTTCTAAAGCTGGCCGTAATACATATATTTGTGTAGTTAGTGTAATATGAAAAATAACGATCCAATAAATTTTATTGATTTAAACGTCGACGCCGAAGATCTAAAACGTGTTGAGCCAAAATAAGTTCTTATTAGTATTCTCGGGCGGCAAATTATCCCAAAATACAATGCAAAAACTTCATTTTAATGTGTTATATATCAATATACGTTAGGATATCTAAATAAAAAAGAAAACAACTTAGGTTTATCAAAAACAATAGCAATGCGAAATTTCAAGCACTGCACAGGAAGCAAGAAAGACGCACGCAGAAACCCAGACCAGCAGTGAAAAACTTTTGTCTCCTCACCAAATATGAGGGATTGATAACAATTATGAGGATGACGTATAGGCATTCCATCTTTGTGAAATAAATTTTGACAAAAAAGAGGGCTGACAGCGTATTTTTCATTCGCAAACAAGGAAAAGTAACCAAAATTCATTAGATGCTGAATTAAAACAGAGTGCTGATGTAAATGATGAAACAAAATTATTATTTGAAACCTGTTTTAAATGCAACATTACAGATACCATAAATGACGAGCGTCTAAATTTTAAAACGCAGTTGATAGTTCATCGATTCACGTTCGCGAGCTTGATACAAGCACCCATCTAATTTTGTTTAACCACATGCAACACAGCAACAATTTCGTCAATCGCACGTACTGTTGCGTTTGCATACACCGTGATAGCCATCAGAGTAAGACGGCAAACTGAATAACGAGAATCGATAAACAATACATGTTTGCTTATATAGAAAATCATATATGCGACTCGCATCCCTAGAAGTTTCGCATACACTGTATTAGACTGAAACGTTCAGTGGCACAATTTTTATGCAGTTACAACCATAGAATGTTTTCAGTCTTCGCCACAGATGTATTTATACAATTGGGCAATCACTGATTGAGCGGGTGGTGATAACAATTATTTAAACCAGATTTACCACGGGAGATGACCAGCATTTCAACTTTATTAGAAAAACGAATAAAATAAAAATAGTGTTATATAGTGTGGAAAAGGCAATTCATCCAGTAGACTGGTTTCGTACTTACTCATCACGTACTGTTCAGAATTAGCCTCGAAAAGGGCTCAAACCTGAGCAAGTCTGCTTCGGAATCTGGTACTCTAACAACTGTGCCAGCCTGCCGCACACTTTCAAACAATTTTAAGAATAGGTTACCCAGAAATATTAGTAGGCATAACACTGAAATTTACGTGTATTGTGCTGCAGGGTATCTCAGTGATTAGAACACTAGATTCCGAAGCAGACGTGCTCAATTTCGAGCCCTGTCTGCAAATTCTGAACAGTACGTGATGAGTTCCCAATAATGTTGAAACCGATCTACTGGATGTATTGTCTTTTCAACATTACAAAATACTCAGTTTATAGTACCAAATGTATGTACATAATTGGTCAGGTGTTTAAAAAAAGATCACAACCTTGATTATAATAAAATTTATCACTGTTTGTGTAACCAATGTTCGTTTATTAATATAAACCAATGAATAACTGATTCTCACGCCCAAACGATTACACACTCATCTCTCACCTTCGTATACTTTAAAGCACACATTCAATCAATATTTTACGCACTTTATCTACGATTGTCTCATTTAAGTCATAAATTTATAAATCAATAACTTCATCAATTAAACTCTCACTCACTCAATAACAAACTCATGCTATCTATTCTTCCCGGTCCCATTCACTGCATTACTCCTTTATTCGCTTACGCAATTTTTCTCTCGCTCAGTCACTTTATCATTAAAATAAGAAATCACTCGATCGCTCAATTAAACAACCACACTCGCTTTTCCTCATTTCCTAATTCACTAGCTCACTAAATTTTTCGCAATCAATAGATCACAAAACCTGTATATCGCTCAATTGAACAATTTCCTTCTCCATCCTTCCTCCTTCATTCACTTATTCATTCTTTCACCAAATATCAACACATTTTTCATTCATTCAATCAATCACTATATTCTTCATGTTCTCAATAATTCATTAACATCCTATTTAATAAGGATTCACTTTCTCAAGCCTATACTTATTTATAAACTTTCTCACTTTAGTACTGACTTCTTTGTTTATTTAATAACTCATATACCCATAACCTCTCTTCACTTCTCAATCACAGAAACAGCCATACACTGATATTCCATATCAGTATCTCATCCAAAAACCAAAAAGTCCTCTTTCACTCACTAAATAACTCGTTTATATTTTTATCACACAATCACAAAATTTCTCATTGAATTTCACACCCTATCACAAGCCAATTTACCTATACAATTCCTTAATTCGCACACTTAATAACTATATTAATTACTCCCTTTCTCCCTCCTTTTCTTACTTACTCATTTACTCAATTTTAATTCGCCAATTCAATTTACTTCTTCGCTCACCTTATTTGGCACACCAAATCATTTACTTCTTTAAATCAAGTTTGCGAGCTTGAAGTAAACACCAATCCCATTGTATTTAACCAGTCATCGAACAACATAACAAAACTACCGCCAGCCGCAACGCACTGGCGCGTTTCGACCTACCTGATCATCATCAGAGTACGACGGCAAACTGACTATCGAGGATCAAATCGCATTGATATATATATAGGAAATCAAATTTAGACATGCGGCTCTCACCTCTAGCAGTCTTGCATACATTGAACTTGACTGGAAATGTCGGCTGCACAATTTCTATGCAGTCACGAACATTAAATGTTTGCAGCTTTCGCCACACACACACACACACACACACACATATAGACAATACAATTACAAAATAATTGATTGCGCGGGTGGTAACAATTCTTTAAATCGACTGTGCGGTATTTTTTTATGTTGTTCGACAACTGGTAAAATACAATGGGATTGGCGTTTATTTCAAGCTCGCAAACTTGATTTAAAGTATTGTTACCACCACCCGCGCAATCAATAATTGTTTAATCATTTACTTATTTACCCAATGGCCAATCTTTCGCCTTATCACACACACACATACACATGCATTTAAGAAATCTTCTCATTACGACCTTAAAAAAATAAATATTCAATAAATCACTCACTTCTCCTTCCCGCTCTTACCAAAGTCAATCAGTTGCTAATTATTTATTTATTCACTTACTAATATAAGCACTCCTTCACTTTCTAACTCTCACAAAGATTAAGTCACTCTCTCCCTGGGCAACACGGTTGCATAATAACCAATTCACTCACTAATTAATCAGACAAACGATTCAACCCAACATGAATTTAACGTGAATTCACTCAATTTTTTAATCACAGGCAAAATCATATACTCCCCCTCACTACCCCACACCCTTTATGAACTAACAGTTACAGTTCATAGTAGCATTAGACTAACCTACTGATCATAACCTGAATGAAATTGCACCGCCAACATCTGGTCTAACACGTACATAATTTGGTCAAACAACGAGAACACACTCCTGCTTCTAAACAAAACATATAAAGCAGCTAGTTATAAATATCCATTAGTTTTCAAAAGTGTGGAAGGTTTATTACGAGGTATGAGTTTAAAACAGATATAGTTTACAGATGTGCTTTATCTCCATCTAATCAACTGGTTTACCAGAGCAATATAACCTGTAATTTATTTGGTCTTAATTAAAAAAATGACATCACAATAGGGCTATTTCTGGGAAAAGTCTACGTATAACAAAAGCCTCATAAAATGAAAGCGTGTTGCCACACCCTAAATTAGTTTAAACTGAAGAGCGTTGTGTTGATCTTTCGCATTGTTCACATGCCAAGATATGCTAAGTTGTACATGGACGTATGATGCCAATTTTACATGTACACGCAGATTCAGTTTGTGCTCTGAAATGTGGGAATTCAATCTACCGTTTCATTTAGATACTATTTATGGCGGAGAACTAATATATATGCAAGTATGTATTAGGTGTTCCGAACCTAGTAACAAATTAGTTCAATTATGACCAAAGGATAAACCAAAGACAGAATGAACGGAAAGTATAATCTCGTGCACATTCGTTTCGTGCTTACTGGCGACTCACAAGTAGGAGCCGGTATTACGCCCTTTGACCACTAGGAGATTGTACCGTCATATTATTCCACATTCTTCACCCAAATATATAGTAGTTAAAGGGCGTAATACCGGCTCCTAATGATGAGTCGCCATTAAGCACGAAACGAATGTGCACAAGATTATACTTTCCGTTCATGCTGCCTTTGGTTTATCCCTCTGGTCATAATTGAACTAATTTGTTACTAGATTCACAACACCTAAAAAATATATACCATTGCATTTGACGACACACGATTGATCACAGCCATACATTTACTTGTAAATAACGTTAGGTGTAGCTTGCGATGGAATTATATCCTCTACGCCTGGTAGGGAAAGTTTAATGGTTTGCAAAATCATAACTAGTCCAACAACTAATTATGTTAAAGTCATGGCGATACGAAAATTTTCTTTCGCACAACTGATCTTTTATTTAATTTCGTATTTAAGATGGACGTAAATTGGTTTCTGGTCTGCTGAGCAAACAGTCACAATGGGATTTGTACACGGTTAGTTTTGTGTTTATTTGTAAATAATTTCGGCCAACGAAAATCATATAATCTTGTCACACAGAATATCTATCTAGACTTTCCAGCCTAAAATTTATTTATTTGGAACAAATCAATTCATGCTTTATTTCTCGAAGAAAAACAGTAGATAGGACAAAGAAAAAGCGTGACTGGACAATGTATAAAACCATCTTTCTAAATTCAGAAATGGGAATGTTTCATATAAAACTAAATATTGCGCAAAAATTTCCTTATGCGCACCACTAAGAAATAATCAAAGAAGTTATTTATAACATATGTAATAAGCAACTATTTTCTCGCCATGAATGTATGTTGATAAGGTCAGGTGGTAAAATATTTATTAAATTTATTTACTAAAAGATTAAATGATTTAATGCATAGAATATTATACTTAATTTTTTAGAAGAAATTTAAATAAAATTTGAATGCTAACAGAATTTCAGGTCACCATCACACAAAATGCAAAATAGCACACAGTGAAAAAGTGTGTGGAAAAAAGGTGCTCTTTTACTTATTAGACGATCACGTTTTTCTTGCATTTAGTAGTTAAAAGCAGGTAAAATTAAAATTTTGCATGGTGTTTGAAAAATGAAAAAAATAAATCAAATAAACCCAAGAAAAGAGCAAACTTGTAATGAAATGTTGAGTTGAAGAAATAATTAATTTGAAAATTAACCATTGTTTGTGGATTAGACAGCATTTTTTTGTGCGGGACAATTGATGGCACTCTTAGGTCGGTAAAATCTTGAATTCTGTACATTTTTAGGTGCTCTGATTATTGGCCTTGATTGATGGATTCTAACTTGTCCCTCCTTTTTTAAGCCTTTCATCAGCTGATTGTCTGAAGATGACGTTGGAACAAGATTTTCCACTCTTCTTTTTCCAAATTTTTTGGAATTAATTTCCAGTCCCATCTTCAGGGTTGACACAATACGCACAAGAATAAAACACAACTTGTGGCAAATGTGTTTTATTCCTGTGCGTATTGTAGCAACCCTAAAGATGGGACTGGAAATTAAGTACAGAAAATTTGGAAAAGAGGAGTGGATAATCTTGTTCAAACGACATTTTCAGACAATCAGCTGATGAAAGGCTTAAAAAAGAAGGGACAAGTGAGAACCTATCAATCAAGGCCAATAATCAGAGCACCTGAAAATGTACAACATTCAAGATTTTACCGACATAAGAGTGCTGTCAATTGTCCCGCACAAGAAAAATGCGGTCAAATCCACAACAAGAAAGACAGCACTGCGCAAAAAGATTCAACATTTAACCAATGGTTGACTAACTCGTTTACAAAAAGAACTATTTGCATAGGTAGCTAAAGAAGGTAATAAAATTCAATGATTGAAATGTTTAGCCAGTTGCTGGTTGTCAAGTATACGGTAGCAAAAAGTTGAAAATCAATTTGAGATTCTATAAATCTGTCACCATAATTAATAAATGTCTACGGCTTTCATCACAGTTGCCATCTGTAACTTTGAATTTAAAATTAATTCTATTACAATCTCTCTCACAGACACACACACGTTCCAATTCCCTCACTCGCTCTAAACTTATACTCAATCAATTAATTTGAAATAAATAATGAATACATCAACGAAACACTTTTCTTCTCTATTATTCCATACTCATTTTATTTATACCTTTACTTAATTTCTCACAGTTTTGCCCTCTAATACAGTCAATCAATACATATATCACTGACTCAATAACTTATTAATTTAATTACAGATTTACTCTCTTCAACTCTCAATTATTCATTTACAATCTCTCATAGCGACACCGATTTATTTACTCATTTAATCACCCATAAATGTCAAATTCTTTCCATAACTCAATCCCATACAATCATTTACGAGCTACCACAAATACTCACGAAATAATTCACTAAATTCCTATTTCATTCATTAAATAACTCACTCATTAATTGATTCGTTAATTAAGCTTTTTTGTCTAACATATACTCTCTACATATAACTTTAAATATATAAACATTGATTCGCATTTCAAAAAAAATTTCAAAAAACAAGATGAACTAGTGGCGTTAATATATATATATATATATATATATATATATATATATATATATATATATATATATATATATTCGCGCGAATGATTCAGCTTAGAAACTAGAAGCACTTTATAATATCTTTTTGTGCGGTTTATTAGATGCAAAATAATGCAATATTATCTCGCGTGATTTCGACATTAACGTACATCACGAGCCAATTATGTGAAACAAATACAAAATTTATATCTCATAATCTGTAATAGCTAATTAATTGACTTTTACATTAAAATCGAATGATTTCTAATTGTTTACTTCTGGTTTAAGAATGAGTTTTAAATAGTTAACACATGCAATTGATAAATTATTATTAAGAATGAGTGGTCAGAGCACATTTATAAGAATTTTTGCGAAATAATTAGGCTGTGAATCATTCCACATGGTATAATGCTTATTTTTTACACTATTAACACTCCTTTTATTGCTTCTTTGATAACAGGTCCTGCATTGTGCACAACGTTATGCGCGCATATACGGGTACTTTTGGAATATGCGAGGTTTGTGAAAAAAAACACAATTGAAAGTAAAATAAAACAGAGTAAAACGAACAACTTTTAAGTCAACAAAATAGTCATCACTACTGAGAACTAATATACGTTTATATTTTCACTGTTATCAATTTCACCATTTTTTAAAGTATGGGAAAATAGAACATTATTGTATGGAATAAAATTTGTTAATAACTATTATTTGTAGCAGTATCTACATCCATCATTCTCGATCCGTTAGTATTTTCGCTCGTCCAATCCAAATTTGTACCTTTTCCATAACCAATCCCGTCATTGCCATGTTTTTCTTGATTTTACATGGTGTGTCATCTCATCCATTTTGAATGTGACCGAATGTAAGGTATTTTGCGGCACACATGTTACTTTTGAAAGCTTGTTCTTCGTTTCTGTTCCAGTCCAACTTGATTTATTTTTTAGATAGGTTTTTTTTCAAAAATTTGTTTGCTGATTTATTTTTGAATTATTTTATGCACGTTTAAGCAGAGATTAAGCTTTTTAATTGCAATGGCTTTAAAATCCAGAAGCAATTTTGAAAATTATGACTTGTGTAGAACTGAAAATATATTACTACTGACAAAATGACCTGTGAGTAATAGATGTACACAAATTGCAAATATTTTTGCAAGATCTTCACGCATTTTTAATAATTTATAGTAAGGATGCTGAACGAGAAACATATCGAACAGGCCTACAAAAGTAACATACATTGCGCATAATACGAACCACACATTAATCGCGGACACATTCAAAATGTAAGCGATGCCACGTCACAGCGCGTTACATTACGTAAAAATCAAGACAGAGATATTTAAGAGGGGATTGGTTATGACAAATGTACAGTTAGGATTGGAGGAGCGAAAATATTAACGAATCCAGAATAGATGCTTATAGAAATAATATTTATTAATAAATCTTATTCCATGGATTACGGTTCTTCTTTTCTTATATATATATATATATATATATATATATATATATATATATATATATATATATATATATATATATATATATATATATATATAAAACAAAACGTACTCCATGAAATAACATTTATTAATAAATCTTATTTCTACCAGTATCTACAGCCATTTTAAAAGATGTATTATTTTGTTTCTCAGTGCTGTCCTTTTCGTTTCGGATTTGACCGCATTTTTCTTGTGCGGGACAATTGTTAGCACTCATAGGTCGGCAAAATCTTGAACCTTTTATCTTTTCAGATGATGTAATTTTTGGCCTCAGTTGATGGGTTCTCACTTGTCCCTTCTCCTTTAAGCCTTCAATTAGCTGATTGTCTGAAAGCGCTTTAGGATCAAGATCCGCCATTGATCTTTCACCAATATTTCGAGACGTTATTTCCAGTCTCATCTTCAGGGTTGACACAATACGCACAGGAGTAAAACACAACTTGTGGCAAATGTGGTATCCTCATTCAAGACAGATATATTTATATATATTTTATTTTAATTGTCTTCCTAATATCCGGTCTTATACCTAGTCTCTAATACTCAAATGTATACAAAAACTTATCCCTGTCCCCCTCTGCGCACACATCTACCTATAAACATGTGTATTTTAACTATAAGCACACCTAATGGATTGACATACACGCCTATCAATGATGTCTATATTTTAATTGCTGTACCGGACGCATAGAAAGATCAACAAATTTTGAATTCTATATTGCTGTAATCCTCACCTGCCCCCCAGTTCACCTAATTCCATCCAGCTTGCAATCGGTTATATACAGAGAGATTAAAAAACTATTGAAACTCTATAGAGTATTATTCTATCATTTTGACAAGACCGAATACGGAAGTTACACTAACTAAATCGTTTTTCCGCTCAGTACACATTTATACTCAGATCCTATATGAATTAGTTTCTGTATTAAAATATCGTATATATCTATATATATAGATAAACATATAAGCAACTATTTGGGTTACTCCCACATCTTTTATAAATATCTATATATCTAAATATATACTATACATATATATATACATATATATATACATATACATACACATATATATATATATGTGTGTGCACTATGTATTAGTTATTGCTTATATAGTAACAAATTAGTTCAATGTATGCGAGACTGCTAGAGGTGAGAGCCGCATATCTAAATTTTATTTCCATATATATTCAATGCGGTTTGATCCTCTATACTCAGTTTGCCGTCGTACTCTGATGATAATCATGGAAGGTCGAAACGCGTCAGTGCGTTGCGGCTGGCGATGTAGTTTTGTTATGTTGTTCAACGACTAGTTAAATACAATGGGATTGGTGTTTACTTCAAGTTCGCAAAACTAGATTTAAAGAATAGTTGAAATAGAATCAGAATGATGGGCTTCAGTGAGTATGAACAAACGGTATATTCTTCTGCACATAAGCGTTTTGCTCTTACTCGTGGATAATCAACAGAGACGGCACTACGCTTAAAGATGCTTTGATTGTATTACCTATATATATATATATATATATATATATATATATATATATATATATATATATATATATATATATATATATATATATACATGTGTGTGGAGAAATTTGCAAAAAGTTAATGTTCGTGACGGCATAGAAATTGTGCAGCCGACATTTCCAGTCAAGTTCAATGTATGCGAGACTGCTAGAGGTGAGAGCCGCATATCTAAATTTGATATCCATATATATTCAATGCGGTTTGATCATCGATAGTCAGTTTGCCGTCGTACTCTGATGATGATCATGGAAGGTCGAAACGCGTCAGTGCGTTGCGGCTGGCGGTAGTTTTGTTATGTTGTTCGACGACTGGTTAAATACAATGGGATTGGTGTTTACTTCAAGCTCGCAAACTTGATTTAAATAATTGTTACCACCACCCGGCCAATTAATGATTTTTTAATTGTATTACCCATCTATCTATCTATCCATATATATATATATATATATATATATATATATATATATATGACGAAAGCTGCATAACAGTTAATGTTCGTGTCTGCATAGAATTTGTGCAGCCGAAATTTCCAGTCAAGTACAATTTATGCGAGGCTGCTAGATGTTGGAGCCGCATATCTAAATTTGATTTCCATATATATTCAATGCGGTTTGATCCTCGATAGTCAGTTTGCCGTCGTACTCTGGTGATGATCATGGAAGGTCGAAACGCGTCAGTGCGTTGCAGCTGGCGGTAGTTTTGTTATGTTGTTCGACGACTGGTTAAATACAATGGGATTGGTGTTTACTTCAAGCTCGCAAACTTGATTTAAAGAAAAAGAAATTTTATCAGATATAAGAAAATTTTCTTTCGCATGGTCTTCTCAAATATCTACTAATGAACATATCTTTATATATAAATTGGAAAGCAAAACAAGATAGAAATATGTGAACAAAGAGAGTGTGAAAAATAGAAACCAATCAAATTGCGTGCGTCACATCCAGTTCAAGCTCAATGCTTGTACGTGCTTCTTCTGCTTACATAAATCCGACTGCAATTTGTTTATCCATAAGGCTTCGTATGTGGCTAGCTCCCTTTTGTTTTTGCATTTAGTAATTACTTTGAATGCTACGTCTGGAGAACATACGTGCGATGTTTCGATGATGTGTTGCGCAATAGCAGACGTGTATTCACCATTTGATTTAAAACAGGCGTTTAAGTTGCAATGTTCTCTCATTCGAGTAATTAACCGTCTGGTCGATCGGCCTACGTAAGTTTCAGCTGGCGGTAGTTTTGTTATGTTGTTCGACGACTGGTTAAATACAATGGGATTGGTGTTTACTTCAAGCTCGCAAACTTGATTTAACGAATTTTTACCACCACCCGCGCAATCAATTATTGTTTAAATTGTATTGCCTATATATGTATATGTGGCGAAAGCTGCAAACAGTTAATGTTCGTGACTGCATAGAAATTGTGCAGCCGACATTTCCAGTCAAGTTAATGTATGCGAGACTGCTAGAGGTGAGAGCCGCATATCTAAATTTGATTTCCATATATATTCAATGCGGTTTGATCCTCGATAGTCAGTTTGCCGTCGTACTCTGATGATGATCATGGAAGGTCGAAACGCGTCAGTGCGTTGCAGCTGGCGGTAGTTTTTTTATGTTGTTCGACGACTGGTTAATTAAAATGGGATTGGTGTTTACTTCAAGCTCGCAAACTTGATTTGAAGAATTGTGTGAGATATGTTGCCTAAAGAACTTAAATTGAGCATTCGTTTCATGTTTTGTTGAGGAGTAAGTTCTGACATTCCTTAATATTTTCGTTCATTCAAGCCCTGCTATATATATATGTATATATATATATATATATATATATATATATACATATATGTATATGTATATATTTGGCAAAAGCTGCAAAAAGTTAATTTTCGGAACTCCATAGAATTTGTACGGTGGACATTTCCAGTCAAATAAAATATACGCGAGGTTACAAGAGGTCAGAGCTGCATAACTAATTGCAGGTTGATCATCTGTAGTTCGTTTACCGTCGTGCTCTGGCGATGATCATTGAAGTTCGAAACGCGACAGTACGTGTGACCGACAGTAGTTTTGCTATGCTATGCTTCTGATAAGATAAAATGGGATATGTGACTATATTAAGATTGTAATCATGATCTAAAGAATTGGTATCAACACCCGACCAAGCAATGATTGTTTGATTATCATTAAATTGTCGGATAAGCTTATAGAATATATTCATGTAATAATGAGGCTGCTATTTCGTACACAGGAAGGGTACAATGAATAATGTAACAGCTAATTGTATCGTCTGCGTTTCGTCGTTCCTGGTTTAATTAATGAGCACGCAAGATAACTGACAAGAAGATAACAAAACCTCTAATTGCAAACGTTTTTAGGGGAAACAATATTAAGCTCTTGCACTACATTGTTTCTCATATTTTGTACTTTGGTGATGGCGTATACTTGCTATCTTCTTGATTATGCCTTCAATGTTTAATGAATTCTAATTCTTAATTGACTGGAAACTCGGCTGCACAACTTACATGGCGTCAGAAGCATTGCTTTTTTTGGGATTTCGCCACTATCAAATCAGGTTATTCGATGAAGCAACAAATGACTTCGAAAGTGATGCTAACTATTTACAATAAACTAAAATTTAGAAATTCAAGATAAACATCAATCCAATTTGACGCCCAAAATCGCAAAACGACCGTCAATTTCATGTACTGACATATTTCTACCTTCTATGGCTATCATCAGAGCACAATGACAACCTAAATGGCTGCAATAAAAATAATCTATATACCATATATTGAAGATCAAAATGTGGTTCCCACCTATACTAGTCTTACAAGTACTGCATTGATTTAAGCGTCAATTGTATGCATGAGCATTTTTGAAGACATTGTTAATTTTGTAAACGCCCCGGCTTCAAGTAAATGCCATACGACGTTACAAACTCGGTTAAGGTGCTCTGAATATAGATATTGTTATGATAGGGGGCTCTTAACAGGGCCTGGTCGTGCGTTCTCTTTAATTATTCAGAGTGTGAAGATGTCCTAGAGCCTTGGGTTGACTCTGACTGTTGTTCCTTCTGTTGTCGCGTTGTAATCACGATGTGGAAAACTTCGTTCAAGTTCTGCAATTACTTGGCTCGTCTCGCTGGTTGTACCGCAACAAGATGAGTCACGGATGTAGCCAATTGTTGGTGAAACAAATCAAATCACCAGCGTAGGTATTGACAGCCGACAGAACGCACACGCGTAACGCAAAGCAGAATGCAAATGCGACAACTGACTTGCATGGTAAATTGCCGTGCTTAAATAGCATGCCATAGTAATATATGTCTACTTGCACACTATTGGTTAAACGGCAAGTTTCGCTTTTTTCTCATTGGTGCAACGTAAATAAAATTGAATTTAATTTACGCAATATGTCGGCCATTAATTTGTGTCGTTACAATTTCACGCGCGTTAAAAACGTTTTCGCGAACTTTCTACATGTTTTTTCAACTGCGCTCACAATTAATGATGGATTAAATGACTATTTGTTAATTGATCAATTCAACAATCGTTGATTGCCTAGTCGGTACTTTGTACCAACACGATGGATTTCTATGTATGCTATAGATAACCAAAATTGAGAATTACAACTATTTCTGAACACCTGTTACTCAAGTAACTCCATACACTCTGGCCTTGATCTATGTCAGTTATCACATTTCGGCAACCACAGTGTTAGTACCATTTACCCTTTCGCTACAATAATGTTGGTATCTGATACTGACAAAATGACCATAGTGTTGGTAACCTTCACAGACTCGGTGTATATTATATAGAGTGAGTTAGCGTTAAAGTCGCACTGTCGAAGACTTTTTATGATATTAGCTTCACTACGGCAGGTTTACACATTCGTCTAGGAGATTGTACCGTCTTATTATCTCACATTCCTCACCCAAATATATAGTGGTTAAAGGGCGTAATAATTGAACTAATTTGTTACTAGGTGTGCAACACCTAATACATAATTGCATTTATCGTCGCGTTTCGACCATCAATATCCGTAATCAGAAATTGTACAGTTGACATTCCGGTCCATTGCTGTTTAAGCGGGTCTACAAGAGAGTTGCATCGAATTTCTCATTTCTTGTTTCTTATTTGCAAAACACAATTCGATATGCGTTAGTCTATTTGCCGTCATGCTCTGATTATAACCATTGAACATCTAAATGCGTAAATAAGTGTGCCGTATTAAGCGTTTAGGTAAACAAAATAAGTTTAGCATTATTGTGATGTCTAAAAACTTCATTTAAACTTTTAGTAGCTGGTTTGTTAAAAAGATTATTGTTTATGCCATCTGTATTTTTTTGTCAAAGCACAATATAAACTAAGACAACTGGTTGGGGCATATCAATTATTAAGCTTACGCAATGCAGAAATGTCGACACTTCTAGCTTTTATCGAAGTTTAACACCTGAAAAGACAAAATGCTTTATTTTATGCAGAATCAAAACCAACATTTGAGTTGTTAGTATGTATTAGGTGTTGCGAACCTAGTAACAAATTAGTTCAGTTGTGACCAGAAGGATAAACCAAAGACAGCATGAACGGAAAGTATAATCTCATGCACATTCGTTTCGTGCTAACTGGCGACTCATCAGTAGGAGCCGGTATTACGCCCTTAACCACTATATATTTGGGTGAGGAATGTGGGATAATAGGATGATACAATCTCCTAGACGAAAGTGTAAACCTGCAAAAGTGAAGCTAACATCGTATAGTCTACGACAGCAGGATTAGCTGAAGGCAGCATAATTGTTTGGTCGGTTTACATGTACAAATTGATGTTGTGCCTTTTAAGACGGCACTAAGCACCAAACACACACTATACTGATAGAGCATATGCGGAAAATTTGGATGTTACAGTCGCTAAAATATTAGACAGCTAACGCCATATGCAGTCTTTGGCCATGCGAATCGAAACCAACTCACGTCGTGCAGTGTGTGCCAAACCATTAGAGTATGCTTACACTATGATTTCGTAGATAGGCAAAATTTATCGAAATTGAGCATTGCAACTATTCTGAAACCCATCTACTCTAGCAAAGCCGTATATTTTTTGGCCTGGGTAGTCATATATTTATACATTTTCAATTTAACAATGGTATTTCTAAACTAAATATATAATTGTTATGCTTTGTTGGCTAATTATACTACTGTTATTATGCGCTTACTTGTACAAGATTACACGGCCCAATTTATTGACATTTCTTCGCCAAGTATGAAATTGGATTGGGATTTAGTGTCGGCTCCTAGTGATGAGCTGCTAGAAAGCACGAAGCGCAGGTGTTCATGTGATCAAGCATTTTCCTCATCCTGACTTTGGCATACCTTTCCGTTTGTATTGGAGCTAAATTTTTACTAGGTGCACAATGCAAAATACATGAATGCGCTTGATTTCCGCGACTGAGAATAAAAACTTTTCTTATAAAAGTCAAAGTTTTACTAAACAATGGTTTATTTGAGGCAGCCAGTTATGAGAGACCAAGAGTAGCCTGCAAACCTTTACATTTTCACGTTAATCCATTGCTCAAAATTTTGCAGGAGAATTTTGATTGGTTGAAAATTTACGCTAAGCATAACAATAAAAAACGTTTTGCTCGAATTTGTGTGCGAATTTATTCACATTTGCCCATTTTGTCTGCCTGCCGCTGTATTGTTGTCAGTGTGTGAGTTCGGTTTTGTTGCTAAGCCAGATATATATATATATATATATATATATATATATATATATATATATATATATATATATATATATATGAGCAAAATCGATATCTTTGAAGCTGTTTATATTTTAACGAATTAATAATTAAAATTAATCGTTTGTCAACAAAATTACTGTTCTCTTTTAAAATTATTAGTTTTCTCATTTTAATTAAAAAGGAATATGACTTTAGGTTGTTGAAAGTCAATTTTGTTTATTTAAATTATTTGTCAGTATAAGTTTAGCTTTGTATAATGTAGGAAAGGCATTTAATCTGGTAGACCTGCTTCTTTCTTATTAGGAACTCTTCAAGTGTTGTAAAGAACTTTTTCCGGGCATGCATCGAACTTCGGCAGGTATGCTTCGGAGTCTATTGCTCTAACCACTGAGTCACTCTGCATCACGTTACACAAAATTTTCAATTATATACTAACTGAAGATTTTAGTAAGCCTTTCTTTCAGTTGGACCCTATGCGGCATCTCCTTTGGCCTAAAGTTCCAACTAGCCGCTTCTCCATCTCGCATTACAGAACCGACACCGCACTATCTAGGGAATTGGCATTGAATTGTAAATTTATATGAATAATTGTTATTACCATCCGCAGAATCATTGATGGTTTAATTATATGGTTTCGGGTGGCTAGTTGTAAGTTTGGACCTAAGAAGATGCAGTGTAGGCTCCACCTGAAGGGAAGGATAACCAAATTAATGAGTTATTATATAACACAAAATTATGCTTGGTGTGCGGCAGGGTGGCTCAGTGGATAGAGTCTTTGACTCTGGAGCAAACATGCCCAAGTTAGGCCAGTGTAATGAACTAAATACGGTTGTTTGTAAATTTGCTTCACTGTTTACTATCTGCGCATATTTTATCATTCCCTTGGGAATATTGCATGCTTGTTTGTTCAATAAGCCTAATTGTGAATCACCCCTCAGACTCAAATTTTAATGTTGAAATAGTTTTCGACAATTCTGCTGTTGCTCGTTTCATACTCTAACCTACCTTACGCACTTCGCCTTTTTGGTTCAGGTTATTTTCATCTGAATTTACTAATGTTTATGGCAAATTGGACTCGTCGTTTACTGTAAAATATGTACTTATAAACGTTGTTGCTTTTATGACAAGGCGTTAGCTGGGCGTATTATGACTGTTAACTACAGTTCTCTAAATTAGGTACTTTTTAAATGAGAAAGCTGATTTGATATAATGCTCCTGATTGACAGAAAAATTTAAAACTGATATCTTACTATTTTGTGTGAGTGTAAATCCACTAGATTTATCAATTACTGTGATAGTGTAACATTATGTAGTTTTATTGCCGTGCTCTGTGGTTGATCTACGAAGTTTGAAACGTGTTACAACATGAAACATTATATCGTTGTATGTTATAGTATATCGGGAAAATGTTAAGACCCGCTAGATCTACCGTTGTCTCGTATCTCTATTTAATACTATTTGACAGCACAATTAATAGGCACAACACTTTTTGGTGCAACACATTTAATTCTGCTACCAGTAGAATTTAAACAAATTATTATAATCAAGGTTGCGGTCTTGATATAAACACCTGACCCATTAATTACTTACATATGTCAGTATAAACTAAGAATTGTATAGTGTAGAAAAGGCAATTCATCCAGTAGACCGGTTTCGTCCTTATTGGGAACTCATCAAGTACTGGCCAGAATTTGCCTCGGACAGGATACGAACCTGGGCACGTCTGCTTCGGAATCTGGTGCTCTAACCACTGAGCTATCCTGCCGCACACTACACTACACACAATTTTCAGTTATATACTAACTAATGTAACTTGGTTAGTCAATTTTTCCTTTAGGTGGAGCTCATATGGCATCCATTTCGACCCAAAGTTCCAACTAACCATGCCCAATCTGTCATTACTGAACAGACACAAACAAATGTTTGTCTATCGCATATCTGTCTTAACGTCTGAGCTATTCAATGCCGATTGAGCTGAGCCATATCGAATAAGAGCGAGACGCATATATTGATATTTTTGAACTTATTGTTAATGCTGACTTTGGCATATCCTAATGATCCTACGTGAATTTGCTTGTCACTAGATACGCAATGATTAGTACTTAAATTCACATACGCTAGTTCTCATCAACCAGAACCAAATCGATATATGCATAATCCAAAGAATTCATGATTAGCATGATAATGTAACAACTGATTTGGGTGTTGGAAAACGTATGAGGCTTTGGGGGACTAGCAGATGTTGAGAATGAGGGTGGTTATAAATTTCGGAGAAATTGAGCCTACCTCCATAGTCAGGTTGCTGTTACCATTTCCAAGTAATGAACTTAGGTGAAATTAACTCTAATGCTGTTTTAATACGAATATGCATAGGTGAATTATCTGCCCAGTTACCCCATATGATTTAACGAATTACACAGTGAAGACATATGATGAAAGGAAATATTCTACTGTAATAAAGATTTAGAGTCGCCAGTCGCCTTTCTATTTACCTTTTCTGAACTTGGTGTATGTGAGCGTAATTGACAGTGACGGTCATTTATTTAAATCAAGATTGCGATTCTGGTACGAACATCTTTTCCATTATATACATACATTTGTCAGTATAAACTAAGCATTAAATTGTGTAGCAAAAGCAATTATTTCAGTAGACCGGTTTCGTCCTTATTAGGAACTCATCACGTACTTTCCAGAATTTACCGTGGACAGGGCTCGAACCGGGGCACGTCTACTTCGCAATCTGGTGCTTTAACAACTAAGGCACACTGCCACACACTACACACAATTTTCATTTATATACTAACTAATAGTTCGTCGTTAAACTTTCCTTTAGGTAGAGGTTATATGGCATAACGTTAGACCTAAAGCTCCAAGTATCCGCCACAAATCTGTCATTGTAGAACAGACCCCACGCTACATGCGGAAGTGGTATTGAAATGAACATTTATATAATTAAAAGGACATTTTTTGCGAGGGTAGTGTTAACAATTACTTTAATCTAGGCTGCGATATGAACATCTACCCCATTATGCACATTCATTTGTCAGTTTAAACTAAGCATCCAGTAGACCGGTTTCGACCTTATTGGGAAATCATGCCCTGAACAAAATTTGCCGCGACAGGGCTCGAACCTGGGCACGTCTTTTTCGGAATCTTTTCCTCCAACAAGTGAGGATGGCTTTCCGCCCCCGTAAACAATGTTCAATTCATTATATAAGTGACAGTCATTGTCAAAATCGCCCGCAGAATAGTTTTTCGCAAATTTAAGAGGCAATGCTTTTCATGTGTTACTGAAGAGTTCCAGGTTCACACACTGTCGCTATTAATGACCAGAGCCTGACGATCGCCGGTGTGAAAATTTCCATGGATACGGTTAAATGTTTGGTGGATAATCAATCTTTCATAATAGTAGTTGTTACTCGTCGCGAAGGGCTTATAATTTTGCCAAATCATGACTAGCTTCTTTCTTAGTGGTCAAGTAGGTTTTGTTTTCCTGTAAATTTTACAGATAATCCAATAAATAATCAACGTCTTTTAAGCTAAATATATTCTTGGTTTTCTACTAGTTTTGGTGTTTGGATTTAACTCTATAAGCATTAAATATAGAAAGCCTTGAGTGTTTGTGTGTGTGTGTGAGAGAGAGAGAAGTATTTTAGTTAAATTGATTTCGTTTGGGAACATTTTTTTTCTAAATGGAAGTAAATTTGTCCTTCACTTAAACTCTTTCCCTGTCAGAATAAATAAACAAAATCTGTATTATTAGTAATATTACTCAAAAGAAATGTTGTAGAAACTATATATGGATGAAAGATCATCATTAATTACTAATTATATTTTAATTATTAGCCTATCTTTCACCTATTTTATCATTGAATACTTTTGGCTAAATAGAATTATTTAAATTAGCATGCCTTCGAAATGTCAACCATTCAATTTATTGCTTAACAGGTTCGAGTCCTGTCCGCGGCAAATTCTGGCCAGTACATGATGAGTTTCCAATAAGGACGAAACCGGTCTACTGGATGAATTGCCTTTTCTACACTATACAATTCTTAGTTTATACTGACAATGTAAGTAATTAATGGGTCAGGTGTTTATATCAAGACCGCAACCTTGATTATAATAATTAATGCTTAACTGTTGATGTAAACTGCTCAGTGTTGTCCTTCTTGTTTGTTTTCTCGCAACCGTTTTCTTTTGCGGGACAATTGACAGCACTCGTAAGTCGGAAAATTCTTCAATCCCTTACGCTTCCATGTACACCCACTTTTGGCCTTGAGAACCCATCAATCAAGGAAAAAATCAGTGCAACTTGATATGTAAAGGATTCAAGAATTTACCGACCCACGAGTGCTATCAATTGTCCATTACAAGAAAACGGCTGCGAGAATACATTCAATTTCATGATTAGACGAACATTGGTTGCCCAAGTGGGGATAAATACTATATAATATGTTGTTCGATGACTGGTTAAATACAATGGGATTGGTGTTTACTTCAAGCTCGCAATACTGATTTAAAGAATTGTTACCATCACCCGCGCAATCAATGCCTGTTTAAAAGTATTATATTAATCAAGGCTGTGATCTTGATATAAACACTAGTCTCACTCAACTTAATGACCAAAGATCGATTAAGTTTTTAAGTCCTATTTACTTAGTAAGCATCGCTTAAACAATTTAGCAAAATCAAATTTGTTTTCAAAATAATGCATTTAAATCGAGTCTTTATTACCAAAATATGTTGGTCAAAATCAATATTCTTTGTCAGTTTATTTACAATAAATTTCTATGGGAGCACTTTTTCATTAGAATCATTCATTATATCATATGCTATCCATAATAAAATATGACATTGTTGTGAATATATTTTTAATAATATAAACCTTACAATTTTTCTTCTTGAGAATTGATTAACTTTGTGCGCCATTTTGCTGTTTTTCAGCAGAAACAGTGAAACGCCCTATAATACGAATTTTTCATCTTTGTCAAACAGTAAAACTATTGAAATTGCGTCTTAACACTAAAACGAAAAACCAAGAAGAGCACTTAATATGGCAGTTATTGATTCCGAAGGTTTGGGTAGCAAGTATTAAATAATAATGTTTGCAGCTTAAAAGGCACTAAATATAAACTTATCTTACTTTTTAATGTCATTAAATATTACGTCTGTTTACAAGAGTGTTGAACGACAAAATTCAATAATCAGTAGTTCCAATAAGCATTTTAAAATATCTGGTATAAGCAATAGATTCTTTCCTTAACTAGTACATGTACGTAAGCACAGTAATATTTCAAAATGTCGTCAGAAGCTGAATATATTAAAATATTTAATATTGCTATTTAAATTAATATATAGGACCTGTGATACACACTACTACTTCTCTTTCACAATTCGCACAATTAAGCCAAGGTAGCGTCAATTACGTATAATGGCGGTTTTCGTCCTGCCATGACCATCATCTGAGCATGGCGATAAATTGACTAATGGAGATAAGACCGCAAGTAAACCATAATATAATTCAAATCAAAATACCACTCTGTCCTCTTTAGGTCTTACCTAAATTGTATTTTACGTGAATGCCAGTCATTTATTTGATTTTTAATAACAATCTACCAGCATTTCGATTTGATCCTCTTTGGTTATTTCATCGCCGCGCTTCGATAATGACTGTGATAAGTCGAAATGCGTCAATTTGTGTGTATTCGAGTAATGTTTACGTAATTCCGCAGTCTTACCGCCACGTTTGTCTAACATGGCTTGCTGATGAAAGATTTTTCTATTCGATCCTTTCATCTTAGTCTGAATCCCATCTCTAGGTGCACGACGTCCTCCGTCCAATGAGGCCTGATGTGTATTCAGTACCGTAGAAGCTTTCAATATTGGGACACACCGTCCTTTCCGGTGTTCTGATGATGATCGTGGAGGTTCGAAAATAAATAAAACGTTCGATTCACAGTAGTTTTGCTGTTTTGTGCGACTGGTAAGAAGAATCTGAGTCGTGCTTATCTAAAATCCGTAAAGTTGAAGTAAATAATACCATGACATATTTGTGAGTAGTCAAATTAGCAAAACATTTTGGAAATGCTATTGCGCACTTCTTAAAAGAAATGAATGCTTCCAGATTTAAATGAATATTAATTTATAATTTATTATTATTATATTATATTATATTATATTATTATATTAATTTTTTTGATTAGGCATAATTGTAATATATGGCAACATAATGAGAAAGGGGCTTTAATAGGTAGGGTTTTTTACGCCGAAATCTCTTGTCAAATTTTGGTTTTATAAGTTTTGTTAAACAACTCAATGCCTGATTCGCCGTTTGCTCCAAAATTTCAATTCCCAACGGAACTTGAATATGTAAACTTTGTTGAAAGAAATCCAGAGTATTTTACTGTATATCGTGATTAACAATTTCATAATTTTGAAATTCTGATCTGCGAAGTGCTCGAAACACACATGTTCAGTAAGCCACATTGGTCTGAACTTATGCTTTAATGTTCTGGCTAAAATTATTAAGCCGGCTACGAGTAATCGCTGAAAATGTGCAGGTCTCCATTAAAAGGAACTCTTAACAGGTGCAAAAAGATAAATATTTACATAATTTAAGAAATTACTAAACATATTAGTCACTTAGGTTAGGTCAAGTGCGCGCTTTCGAAATCCCGAGGTACGTTTGGAGAGAAATCAATAAGATAAGCACATTTAGTCAATTCAAGTCGATTTGACATTTTCGCTGTCAATTCAGTTTTCTTATTCTCTTAATTTTGCGTTTTTGCCACGCGTTGTAAATTTTGTTTACCAAAACTGCAAATCTGGTCAAGTTTTAGCTCAGTATTAAGCGCAATTGCATTTAGTACAATTTAACATCTGAAATCTGAACTTAAACTACCGACTTTGCTAGATAAATTGATCAGTTGAATTAAAAAAATTTAAGTTCTCTTACATTATATTTTTTCCTCCTCTTGTCTTTCAGATTTGAGGTTTAGAAACACATTCGATAATCTATGTATATGTATTAAAGTAAACGTACATTAATTGCGCGGGCGGTTATAATGATTATGTAAACCAAGGATACAATCTTGATGTAAACACCAATCATAGTATATACATAAATTTATCAATAAAAACTATGCATCGTATAATTTAGAAAAGGCAATTCATCCGGTAGACGTGTCCAGGCTCGAAGTCTGTCTGCGGCAAATTCTGGCCAGTATTTAAAGATATATTAACAAGGACGAGACCGATCTACTGGATGAATTGCCTTTTCTACACTGCACGATGCTCAGTTTATGCTAACAAATTTATGTATACAATGCGACTGGTGGTTATATAACGATTACAAACTTGATTCAAATAAATAGTTGGTTTAACGAGTCAGCCAAATCTTTGAAGTTCACAATTTAAATGAGAACATTGTATATTTTTCACGTCTCAAGGTGATCTAGATTGCTTTTAGAACTCTATAGTGTGTACCTTTAATTGCTAGCGCGCTGGTAGAACGCCGTTTATCAAAAGACTACGGCCATACCGCCAGGCAAAGTTCATTCTTGTCAATATTGAGTGTTTTTTATGAAGTCCAACTTGACTAGAGTGGTATGATTTCCAACTTAGCACACTTCAGGAAAAGTAAATCAAACATTTTTATTGATATTGCTAATGGTTACACCCCGAATATGTTGATGCCATGCGAAGCTACCAAAGGTGGTCATGGATCATAACTACGTTAAAAACCCTAGTGACGTTTGGTGAGCTACAAAAAAGGCCATGAAAAGACTGCGCGTAAACAGGATGTCTAGGCGATTAGATGGAAAGCACTAATTGATATGAATTCAATTTATTGTCATAACCAACAGAATTTGACTACGGATCCTAACTACTCAGACCGTGCCGATGCGATTATGGCATACCGGCGTTGAATGAATTTTGTTTAACATAAAATGATCTTCCTGTGTTCAGAGCTGAATGACGTGTAGCGTGTGCTACTCGGGTTCAAAAATGGAAAAAATTATAACATTTTTGGCTGACATGACTTGAATTGACTTCCAATTTAAGCAGACGCAGGTGTTTCTGTGAACGTTCTTGTAAAGCAAAATGGTGGTTGCAATATTTCGACCTTTT
>JAQBSW010005638.1:0-55659 GCA_029291075.1 Eudiplozoon nipponicum
TCTACAAAATTTATAACCTATTACCCAAGGGGCTTAGAGAAATGCCTCCATCTAAGATGTCTTTTAAAACTTTATCTACTGAACTTGAAAAAGTCTGCAATCCTGCTGATATTTTTTATTTTTTTGATTATGATAATACTTTCTCATGGTTGAATAAAAGACAAGGATAATTATTATCGGAAACAGATTTTCTTGAGATTTTTATTTCCAAGTTTTGTATTATTATAATTGAAATGTTATGCACTATTTCTTCAAATTAGTTAACATTACATACAATCAATTGCTAGTCATGGTTCTCAATTTTTGCATAATGTTACACTCGAATTATACCTTAATTGTTCCTAATTTGATGATGTATATATTATTCTTTTCAGTCGAACTTTCTGATATTGATATATTGTATTGTACAACTAGTGAGATATACCTATCTACATGATATTAATTGCACAATTATTGTGATGTGATAATTTTTTATTATATATTGTACAATTTCCAATTTTATTATTTGATGGAATATGTGTGGTTTGAATCCAAATAAAGATATTCTATTCTAATATATATATATATATATATATATACATATATATATATATATATATATATATATATATATATATATATATATATATATACATGAAGATGAAATAAATCCGACAGTGGAAGGCTAATGGAGACTTTGAGTACAAACGAGGTTAAACGCCATAGTACACAATGTCTCTACAAGTCTTCTGTTGTCGCATTTCTCTCTACTCACCACCTATATGTAACGCGTAATTGTAAGTCTTCGTTCCACTCCAACCATACTCTCAATATCTCTGATAAAATATACTAATTATAAGGCCACAGTCGTTTTCAACATAATACCTGCGGAGATAATAGCATTACCACACGATGAATTAAAGGCGGTTGAACAACAGTTCTTTAATAAATTCCTCAGAAACAGCACTGGCTGGAAACGCAACCTGTTACCCGCTCACCCATAAAACACATGGTCATTAGCTGTAATATTAACGGCTCTTAATTCAATTAAACAATAATTGATTGCGCGGGTGGTGGTAACAATTCTTTAAATCAAGTTTGCGAACTTGAAGTAAACACCAATCCCATTTTATTTAACCAGTCATCGAATATCATAACAAAGCTACCGCCAATCGCAACGCACTGACGCGTTTCGACCTTCCATAATCATCATGAGTACGACGGCAAACTGACTAGCGAGGATCAAATCACATTGCATATATATGGAAAGCAAAATTAGATATGCTGCTCTCACCTCTAGTAGTCTTGCAAACATTGTACGTGACTGGAAATGTCGGCTGCACAATTTCTATGCAGTCACGAAAATTAGCTGTTTGTAGATTTCGCCACACACATATATATATAGACAATACAATTAAACAATAATTGATTGCGCAGAAATTGAGCAGCCGACATTTCTAGTCACGTACAATGTATGCAGAGCTACTAGAGGTGAGAGCCGCATATCTAATCTTGCTTTCCACATATATGCAATGCGGTTTGACCCTCGCTAGTCAGTTTGGTGTCGTACTCTGATGATGATCATGTAAGGTCGAAGCGCGTCAGTGCATTGCGACTAGTGTTAGTTTTGTTATGTTGTTCGACGACTGTTTAAAAACAATGGGATTGGTTTACTTTAAGCTCGCAAACGTGATTTAAAGAATGGCTCCTAACTCTGCTTGTGATGGTGGAACATTTTTAATGATGTTCATTGTGCCATTGGCTCACAAAGGCATGTTGCCAATCCTTTTAAATTCTAATGGTTCTTTCCACTACTTCAGCTTCAACGGCACCTGATTGGACTACGAAAAACAGATTATGCTACTTGCGGCCTCATGATTACATCAATGGGAATGCTACAAAAATGATGTGCGCATTCTATTTTAATCTGAAATTCTATATTCTACTGTGGATCGAGCCTCTGTCGTTTTACAAGAACTCATTCCAATTGATATTATCGTAGTCAAAGATATATTATATTTGGGTATCTACAGAGGGCTTTGCTACAAACGCTACATTCCTTACCTATTCAGTACCATTTACATTGCTATTTTTACTGATAAAAAATTGCAAATCACTATTTCGCTCACTTATACGCACTCCTAATTTTGGTTTGTTCATTGATTATTTAAATTGTCAAGGTAAACAGTCTTTGTTACAAATAAAGATTTAAGTCAAATAACTCCACGTATAAAAATTAATTTTTATTTTGAGAGTTAATTGATCTCAACATTATTATATGACTGATTGTAAAACAATTAAGAACTCCAAACATAAAACATATAAAGATTAATATATCTCAATTACTTTAGCAGATGAAAAACTCTCACAGGTGACCAACAAAGTAATAGCATCATTGATGTCGTTTTTGCATTCGAGGAGAGCAGACCGGATATCGGACTCATTTGGAAATCCCATAGATAAAAGCTGTAACACATTATCTTCAATATCCATATTTAAATTTTATCATTAAATTCCAAAATGATGAAGCGATGGCCTGCAAAGCCAATAATATATATCTTAACGTTTACACATAACACACTATTGCACACTTTTATGGAATTTATAGTACGCGCTAACAAAATGTATAATATTGTATAAAAGTTTCGTATTGTACTTTAATTATTTTTTTCTGTGATATGGTTTAAATTGTCAGTAAATTTAAATTATTTAAATTGACAGATCAAGTATATTAACTAATTATATGATAAAAATGAAACAATTAATTTAATTTAGCTTATTATACAAAATTATTAATTTATTAAAAATCTGTATTAAAAGAGTAAATATAATTTGTTTGTATTTTTTTTATTCCAATTCAAGGCGTTGAACTTTATTTTTATACAGCTACTTAATTTTCATTTATCTGTATTCGTATTATGGCTAAGGTTAATATCTGCAATATTGAGGTGCTTGGTAATCCGTCTAAGTTTACAGACCCATTTAAGTTCCAGGTGACATTTGAATGCCATGAACCGCTTGAGGAAGGTACGAAATATTTAATTTAAATTTTAGTAGAATAGCAATTTGTTCCTGGAAAGTGAAATTATTTTACTTAGTGTGTCATAACAGATTTATGCACTCATTTATTTGCTATTTGATATTACCTATACCGGTAATTATCAATATAAAACTGTTAAATTATCATTTGTCAAGATGACATTGTTAGATTTGCCATTATTTGTGTAGAGGCCATTATCATGGTAATAATAAGTGCACCTCCGTAGCTAGATCTTCCATCTAAGAATGTTCTCCAACCTCAGTGTATTAGGAGTGATCTATCAAAGTTGCCATTCTAAACTTGTCAGCTAAATCCACTGCTACATTTTAGTCATCGGTAACACCTATGTTTTCACATTTGAAGTCAGCATCCATGTTAATACTGGCTTAAATACTATAAATTATGATAACTTTAAAAAAACCCGATGAATATGTTCTCTTACCAAAACGAGTTATATCGCTCTTTATATTTAAAAAATGTTCTGATCTTTTATAAATGGTTTTTACACGATTTTTATTCAATAAGCTAATGACGATTCAAACGTTTATTAAATCGTTAATTATGCTTCATTACATTTCCCATGTACTACAGATCCACATGTTCTAAAATTAGACGTAATATGTTTTCGTTGGTTTAGGAACTATTCCTATCTTTATGTGTTTCTCACGGGTGCTTTTGCCTACTTCGGATTATCATGTTCTTATAGCTCTCGGCGTTTGCGTTCTGGACATTGGTACTTGCGCGTCTGATGCAATATCGTAATCTTGCTTGTTGGAATGGAATTGCTTCACCGTATTTTCGTCCATCCTGTGTCAAATTGAAGACATGCAATTCTTTTTTTTAGTCGTAAGATGCCAGTTTCAAATAGAATCCGTAAAATTTATATCTAAAATTTCTGGTATTGATTGGAGATCTTATTTTGAAGAGCGCTCGAAAAAATATTTTGTTCGCTACGTTCCGATTATGCATTTTCGTTAACACTGACAATTGGGCAAGATTTATTACATCAGTGCACCTCGATGCAGACTCTTCTATACTCGATCGCTGAAATTGCGTTTCAGCAATCTGTTTGTTGAGCCATTGAATGAGCTCCGAGCGGAATTGTTAAAGATTCCATCAACACAAATTATTGATTTACCGATGTCTGCAATGCATTATGTCGTGCATTTTATAGAGTTAAGCATCTCAATGTATTTCCCGATTTCATCAGCTAAATAATTAACCTCATGTGGTTGATATTAGCAATTTAATCTTGCTATATTAATGCCAGCCAATTAATTTCAACTCTTTTTTAGCGACCAGAAACTTCTACTCAAAGGAAGATCTGCTATGTAGCACAGGAAAGTCAGTTATCTCCTTAATTTCTGTAAGAATTTTCTTCAGTTAAGACTTCCACTAAATAACCAAAAACTAACATTGGTTCTTTTTAAATTTGTTTATGCTTTCAACGAATGTATCAGAGACAACAATAAGGTTATTATCTACTTGGATTTAAATTCCGCACTCAGTACGGTGCGAATTTCGGATAAATTATTCAACAGGAGTGAGATTAATGTTTAGGTTAAGCGCTTAAGGGCGGCATAGACTGCTTAAATTCAATGTGCATTGGCAATTGCGAGTGACTATTGGAAAGCTACCTGCAACAATGGATTCCTAGCTCTATCCCAGTTGTATCTAGGTTATTTATTTCGGTTATCTTACATCGTTTCAGTGTTTCTTATAGATCTACTACATGGGAACAGACTGGATTGCGAGTAGGAAGAGGCTGACATTCACGCCAGTAATTACAGTGACATGCGTATCGCCATCTCACAATAGCCGCCTTCATTGATTTCATTGTTGCATTTTTCTCATTTGTTCAAAAAGTTTTAGTGGATATTTTGTTTAAAAATAACGCCAGCTAATTTTTTTTAACGATTATATGGGTGCTTTACGCAGATGTTTTGCTTCGGTTCATGATCGATAGTAGATTATCAGAAATACTTTACAAGTCGTGGTGTCCGACGAGAATGTCTAATTTTACGATTTTCGTTAATTTTTTAAGTAATTTCACCCATAAGGCATTATTTATTTTTTGGCGAACAATAAATAAAAGAGGTTTTGACTTGAATTTTTTAATCAGTGCTAGATAGAACTTTTCTGACTGACGATTTCATAAAAAAGCCGTGCTCATGCATGATTTCGAAGGATACAAAGGAAAACTCGATTAGTGAGGATATCTCATTTGTACTGAGAGTATAATACGCTGAAATTCAAACAGCGGATTTCAGTTTTAGGTGCAAGGTAACTCATGCTGTCTTTTTATTATCTGAGCTCGATTTTATAACAATGGATTGCTTCACGACTGTTGTAATCCTTGAGTGATTTTGTATATACATAAACGACGAAGTCTAGAGGAAAATATACTAAAGTAGCAAGGTGGCTCAGTGGTTCGAGCACAAGATTCCGAATCAGACGTGCCCAGGTTCGACCCTGTCTGCGGTAAATTCTGGCCACTAAATGATGAGTTCCCAATAAGGACAAAAGCGGTCTACTGGATGAATTGGCTTTTCTACACTATACAATTCTTAGTTTATACTGATATATGTAAGCAATTAATAGGTCAAGTGTTTATATCAAGATCGCAACCTTGATTATGATAATTGTTATCACCGCCCGCACAACCAATGTTCGTTTAATTATATAGATGCTACTTTGGCATATTTATCCTCGAGACTTCGACGTTTATGTATATACATATAATCTTTTAGCGCGGAATGTGGATGAAAAAAAGTCAGATATTTAATGTTTTTGTTCGTCATATATTTAACTTGGCGCTCAAATAATTTGATGCAGATCACCTTAATTAAACTGAAAATTGATGGGTCATACCTACAGTTTTTCATATAATCTTATTTGTGGTTTGTTTTTAAAAAAACTAAAATACGTATATTTAAAATTCGAAACAATATTTTGCTTTAACTATGGTAAATTTGCATTAATTTTGTTATCGCAGCCTAATTAAAAGACTAAAATTTCCCGATTTATTTTTGATATACCGTAAATCCATGTCTGCTATTGATTTTGAAACTTTACTTTTATAATTGAACACCAATTTAACCGGAAATTTGTTACATCTAAAGTTTTGCACTGATTATTATTTTGATATAAAAATGTTTATTTGTAGATTTGGAATGGAAACTTGTGTATGTAAGTAGTGCATACAATGAGTCATTGGACCAAGTGCTGGACTCCATTCTTGTTGGGCCTGTTCCAGTTGGTCGACATCAGTTTGAGTTTGAAGCCGATGCTCCTGATCCAAAAAAGATACCAAAAGAAGATATTGTTGGAGTGACAGTTGTTTTAATTCAAGCTCTATATCGTGACAAGGAATTTATTCGTGTTGGTTACTATGTTAATAATGAATATAAACTTGAAGATCTCCGAAATGAACCTCCTTCTGAACCAATCTTAGAAGAGGTAAATCGACGATTTAAAAAATATATTTACTTGTCCTTTTTAACTTAAACAAATATTTTAAATTGTCCAATTTGAATTCATCTATTCACTCTTAATTCTGTATTATTCTTCTACTAAACTTTTGCATGTAAAAAGTCTATTTATAAGCTATCAAATTGTTTTATTATTGTCCAAACCCGATTTATTATTTTGTATTTTTAACACAATGGTACCTGTAATTTCCATTTCGCATATATTCATTTTATTGGCTTATAGTTGGAGCGAAATATAATGTCCTCAGATCCGCGCGTTACAAGATTCCCTATTGATTGGGGCGATGGCTTGCTGGATGGCTGTCCAGAGCCAGAACAGACGGAAGAAGTCGACGAAAACCTTGGAGAATTTGAAAAAAGTAGTGAACTGAATTCTGATCAAAAAGCAGGAAAAGGTTGCAGCCAAACGGAAATCATTTCAAATGATGGTGTAATTGGTGTTGATGAAGATGATGCCGAAGATGACGAGGAGGACGACGACGAAGATGAAGCGGAAGTAAGATCGGAAGATTTAGCTGATGACGATGAGGAGGAGGGAGATGATATGGATGATCAGGACATAGAAGATGAAGACAGCAGCTCTGAGCAGGACAGTTCAGTGGAGGACGAAAATACTACTGGCCTAGCAGACACGAAGAAACGAAGAAAGACAGATAAATCTGATGAAAACACAAAGCCTGAAACGCTTCCTCCCAGTAATAATGGCAAACCGAATAAGGACTCTGCTGCTTGTGCCAGTGGCGCTGGTCTGAATTCTTTTCCTCTACATGAATTGCAGAATTGATATAGTATTTTTTAATTCTGTGTTTCCTTCTGTCATATAATCTTGCTATTAAGCATTTTTCTACGTATTAAACTTAATTGGCATTTAATCTACAGTTTTTAGTTATAATATCATGAGATAAATTGATTAAAATAGCTATAGATGTCACTGTTGACTTTTGGCTCACTGATGCTGAAGCCACGCGTCTTCGCATTAAATTTTATTTTTTTTATCGTGAGCTTTCCTTAAATAGTCTCTTTGACACGCTTTTGGAAATAACGTTTATGTTTGAAATGCATTGAAATTGTCTCAACTGCACTTGAACTAATTAATTATCTTATTGCGCATATCTTTATAACTTCTCTATAATGTATATCTTTCGATTTTGTCATAGATTTACTTCATTAAGATAACATTTTTATAAACGAATGAAAAATATAAATATTTCGTCAAAATAATGCGCTCGAAAATATGTGTAACTGAAGCAGGGCGTTTTAGTAGTCTAATACTGTTCAATTTGTCTATGATATTTGAGTTTTATGCTGCTTTTCCTTTGTAAATAATTTCGCATTTGCTTAATTGGTTTTCATTAAATCAAATTCTTATTTGAGGTTAAAGATGTTAAATAAGGATTTTGTAAATATATTTAGTATTTTCTAATACTTTATAAACTGATTTTGGAATGTGCTGTAATCTTGATTACGAATTTAAATGATATTTTGAACCATTAAATACATTTTTATGAGTATTATTTTCTTTTAGCGTATTTTTGTTTTTAAGATTTCCTTTACTTTGTGCTATTTTATGATAGATTTATAGTTGAGCGACATGAATTTTAAAGAGACAAACACAATTTTGTCATTTAAATGGCTTATTTAGGTCGTACGATTAGTGTTATAATGCGGAAAGATTTGTTGTTCTCGTTTCCAACTTTGCATCGTGTAAATGACCGTAGTTTTTCTACACGACTAGCAGGATAGGAGGTTGTATTTTTAAACCCCAGAATTCTGATTTAATTGTTTTGCTAGTGCATTTAAGTGTTGTGTAGGTAAAATTAATATTGATTATCATATACCAAAATGCACCAAGACCGTTAATATCTGAAATACTAGGACTTCAAGGATGCTTCCAAATTTATTTGCACAGTAAATATTGCCCATGTTCAATTTTCCTCTCTGTGGTATTACATAGCTGCCCTTTTTATTGTAAAGTTGGTATAATTAACATCTGGACCTAAATTTGAACTTTGATCGCAGATGCACTAGACTGGCTGCTTGCGAACTTTATTTCTTGCTCTTACACATCTTATTTAAAATTCTGTCCTAAAATATTCTCACAATAGACAATTGGCTAATAAGTAAGTAACGCAGGAAGCACCTGGACAATTTAAAACTTAGTAACAGCGGCTTACACACTAGTGCGCCAGATTTTAAAAAAAACGCGACCAATTATTACCCATTTTTCCGTGCATAAACGGCTATATTCTACTCGCAATGATAATGGTGAACGGCTTTTGGATAGCTGCGCTGAACATAGACTATACATAAGTAGTACAAATTTCAGACGTAGTGTTAAACGTTGTGCTACATGGCGTCCTCCAGCACCCGGACAACGGTGGACTCCAATAGATCATGTAGCAATTAGTTATAGGTGGCGTGGTTGCATCCAGGATTGTCGCTCTTTTTGGAACACTTATGTCGACTCGGACCATGCACTTATCCGTTGTAGATTTGCTCTAAAATTTTCCGGGAAAATAATTAAGAATAAACCCCAAATTGATGTAGGCAAACTCGAACAACCGTCCATCCGACAAAACTATGAAAATATTCTTAAGGCTAATCTAACTGGTCTGAATAGCGAAAATCCGAATATACTTTGGTCCAAGATAAGTTCCACTATGCACAATGCAGGTACTACTGTATGTGGCATAGCAGGCCCCCGTAGAAATAAACACTGGCTCTCTGTAAAATCTATGGAGATACTCGAAATAAGGCGCCAAATTCCACCTGGCTCGACTCATAATAATACCCGTCGCAATATAAGGCGCCAACTTAAGCGCAGTCTAAAAGGCGATCTCGAAAAATTTTGGAGCAGAAAGGCTGAAGAAATGAAGGTAGCTTTCGCGTCAGGTAATAGTCGCTGTTTGTTCCAATTTATCCGCGCAACAGTTCCGAGAATGTTAAAAGTTAGCGAAACTATAAATGATAGTAACAACGAATTAATAACCGATAAAGTATGTCGTCTTGACAGGTGGGCTGAACATATTAGAGATCAATTTTATTGGCCACCCGCGTCAGTTCCGATTCCAGAAAGCATGTCTGCATCAACAGCATGGAATGTTAGTCCCGAGGAACCATCCGAGTTAGAAGTACGCGATGCAGTCCTATCTCTTAAGCACCGCAAAGCCGCAGGCCCCGATGATTTACTTCCGGGATTGCTTAAGGATGGTGGCGATATAATTTCAGGAGCGTTGACCAAACGTTTTCATACTATATGGAATGAGGAAACCGTACCACTTGACTGGAATGAGTCGACCATCATTCCCATCTTCAAAAAAGGCAATCGTAATTCGTGCGATAACCATCGTGGTATAAGTTTGACTCCGGTCGTATCAAGGTTATTTGCTTCGATTATCCTACGTCGTCTTAGCGCTTCACGTGAATCACATACAAGAGAAGAACAGACCGGATTCCGCGCAGGACGAGGTTGTATAGATAATATTTTTACATTAAGGCAAGTTCTCGAACAGAGACATTTATATCACCGTCCCACAATACTTGTCTTTCTAGACTTCAAGGGTGCATTTTATTCGGTGGATCGCAATGTTTTATTCCATATCTTGTCAAAAAGCGGTGTGCCCACAAAATTTGTTAATATTATACGAGCTCTCTACACAAATATTTCTGGTCGCGTTAAGGTCTACAACGAATTAACGCATAACTTTACAACCAGCAGTGGTGTTCGTCAAGGTTGTCCACTTTCCCCATTTTTGTTTAATTTTGTAATCGATGCTATTATGAATAACATTCTCCCACACATTCAGGACGCTGGAGTTGAAGTTCTCCCGGGAGATAAACTAGTCGATCTTGACTATGCGGACGATATCGTACTATTATTCGACAATCAGCATGCTGCCCAGACCACCTTAAATAGATTAACAGACATTGTTCCGTCTTTTGGTATGAAATTCACACCCAAATGTAAGATACTGTTACAGGATCACCCACCACTCACTCCAACGTTGCGACTGCAGAATGAAGATCTTGACATAGTCGACAGGTTTACATATCTTGGTAGCTCTATCAATAACGTAGGTAATATTTCCGACGAGGTGAGAATACGGATCGCGAAAGCTAGAGTAGCGTTCTCGAACCTTCGTCATTTATGGAGAAACGCCAATATTTCACTTTGCTTTAAAGGTCGTGTTTAAAATGCATCTTTACGCGCAGTCTTACTATACGCCAGTGAAACTTGGCCTCTTAGAGTTGATCTGAGACGCTTACAGGCATTCGATCTTCGTTGTTTGAGAAGTATAGCACATGTTGGTTACCAACAACGAATAACTAATGTTGACATCCGTAGACGTATTTTTAGATCTGACAATAAGTGCTCGTCTTTAGAAAAGCAAATAAGGCTCCATCAACTTCGTTGGCTCGGTCACGTTTTGCGTATGCCCTCATTCCGATTGCCCAATAGAGCTCTGTTCTCTCATCCAGCACCAAATTGGCGTAAGAGACAAGGTGGGCAGATTTTGACATGGCAGAAACAATTAAAGTTACTTACATCCAAATTGGGTAGTATAGGACCCACTCGTCTGCCGGGATGGGGTCCTCGTGCGCATTACAGTTCTTGGTTAGAAACCCTTAGCGATATGGCATCGAATGGAGCTCAGTGGCGATCTTGTTGCAGATGTCTAGTAGAATCATCTTCGTAACTTTCTTTTCTTGGTAGGGCAGAGTTAGCTGCGAGGTTTGGTTTGTTTATGACGTGATACAGTGAAATCCGCAAGGAAGCTGTATTGCTGATGTCGCTTTGCCCGAATGCTAACTTGGCCATAATGATGTTGTAGCGAGGTTTAGTTTGCCTCATTTCCGTGAGTTATCCTGATAAATTTATTCATAGTAGCAAGGTATTCCTTCTCTCTCTACCCCTCTCTCTCTTGTAAATCACAATAATAGTTTGTCTAAATTCACTTATATACTTTTTTCACTCCTTATGGTTATATGGCAGTGAAACATTAGTCACTTGACTTTTGTGTGGCTGGACATGATGATGATGATGATATATTCTAAAATGGGTACATTTAAAAAAGAAGCATTATAAATATTCTACTATGACTTACTGAATTTTTCATAAAAATTATGAAACTGATACAAAAGGAGAACTAAATTCATCTACAGTATTCAGCTCAGTGTCGTATACAATTAGCATTTTCGAAATCGAGTCAACGTGTTGATTTAGTCTACTCTACGTTGTGGAACATTCTGGATGAGATTTGGAAGTCATTTAACTAGTCAACTAATAATCAGTTAATTTGAAGTAAATAAGCAAGCAATACAGTTTTTAGAATAAATATTATCTTAATCAAGAGCTTTTTTCAAAATAAGTAAATAAATTAACGCTTATTCAAACATAGCTTGCATAAGTTTTCAATTTAAATCTATTATTTTGTGTGACGCTCCTGAACAATAAATAAATGTATAATTAAATAATACTCAATATTCCTACTAATGTATTCAGCTCAAAGAATGTAGCCTCGTTGTTCTAACCAAAGGTGTTGCAGAATATTCATTGATGCTTCGTAAACGTTCCTTATTTTAGCTTCATGTCAATTTGAATAAAAGTAGCTATGTATTTTAACTGTTGTAGGCAATAAGACTATGTACGGAATGTATATATAAGGAAGGAAAAATGGGACAAAAAACAGTTCTTACGTCTATCGGTTTCCCAAGCATAGTGCTTGACTATAAATAGCGACTACACAAAATATACTCAAAACCATTTAGGCGATGAAGAAACTACCTAGAAAGCGAACACAATCGAGGTTGCATAGATCTCTAAAGAAAAGCGACATTGTACTGTATGCTGTACAACAATTCAGTTTAACTATGACTAGTTGTTAACATTGGAAAAAAATAAATACGATTAGAAAGAAAATGAGTTTACTAGAAATCTGTAAGAATTTGTCATCCGTGCAAGGTTTCCTATAAAGAGCTGTGAACAGAACGCTGACTCCAATTTATAGGTGGATTGTTCCAGTATTGCCCAACTTAATCTTGGCTGACTTAAATTACATTTTCTACGATAATGTCGGTTGCTTTTGAATTTCAAGCCGAACAAGCATTGGCACATAATATAATATTATATTGAGCAGTCTGATTGTATGCTAACGTAACACGTAACCAAACAGCATTTACTGGTAAACCAGAATGCTTCTACCGACATATTTTTTGCTTATTTCATGTCGACAACCTGTATGAGAACTACGTATTAAGCAATGATGATCAAATATCTGAAATCGATACTCTCGCTTAATTATAAGCTGTTATGCTTGGAAATGGATCATACTGATATTTCAATCATAATCTCGTGAACCTGTGGTAGTATAATAAATATCGATTGAAATTTTTTATACTGGAATAAGTGATAACGACTGTTAATCATTCTAACGTAGTCTGGACAGGATCTTGATAGCCTAATAATAAAATATCGTATTTGTGGTCAAAGCCAATTAATTTTGTGCAAAAATACATCCACACTGTCATTCGGAACAGAATTGGGGAGATAATTTACATTATAATCTGATGCTATTTATGATATATAAAACGTGCAATGTATGATAGTAGGCAGTGACATAACCGACTGGTGGTATTTTTGCTATAACAGTTAAATAATGTTTGTTGCGGAGAACTAATATATATATATATACAAGTATTCATTAGGTGTTGCGAACCTAGTAACAAAGTAGTTCAGTTGTGACCAGAAGGATAAACCAAAGACAGCATGAACAAAGTATAATCTCATGCACATTCGTTTCGTGCTTACTGGCGACTCATCAGTAGGAGCCGGTATTACGCCCTTAACCACTATATATTTGGGTGAGGAATGTTGGATAATAGGACGGTACAATCTCCTAGACGAATGTGTAAACCTGCAGTAGTGAAGCTAACATCATATAATCTTGACAATGCGACTTCAGCGCTAACTCACTCTGATATATATATATATATATATATACAGAGATCTATATATATAGGTATATATATATACAGTCTAGGATCACCATGGCTATTATGTCAGTAACCGATACCAACATTATAGTACCGAAAGGGTACATAGTACTAATACTATGGTTGTCGAGTTGGTACATGGTACCAACATGATGGGTATCATTGTATGCTATAGTTCACCGAAATTGAGAATTACAACTATTTCTGAACACCTATTACTCCAGTAAATCCATACACTCCGGCCTTGATCGATATCAGTTATCACATTTCTCGGTAAGCATGACATCAATTCTTTAAATCAAGTTAGCGAGCTTGAAGTAAACACCAATACCATTGTATTTAACCAGTCGTCGAATAACATAACAAAACTACCACCAGCCGCAACGCACTGACGCGTTTCGAGCTTCCTTGATCATCACCATAGTACGACGGCAAACTGACTATCGAGGATCAAACCGCATTGAATATATATGGAATTCAAATTTAGATATGCGGCTCTTACCTTTAGCAGTCTCGCATACATTGAACTTGACTGGAAATGTCGGCTGCACAATTTCTATGCAGTCACGAACATAAACTGTTTTTAGCTTTCGCCACGTATACATATATAGGCAATACAATTTAACAATAATTGTTTGCGCGGGTGGTGGTAACAATTCTTTAAATCAAGTTTGCGAGCTTAAAGTAAACACCAATTCCATTGTATTTAACCAGTCGTCGAACAACATAACAAAACTACCGCCAGTCGCAACGCATTGACGCGTTTCGACCTTCCTTGATCATCATCAGAGTACGACATGACATCAAAGTATTTAACTTTTATATACTGAATTGAACGATGTCATGTTTACCGCGATATCTGATATCGATAAAGGCGAGAGTGTATGGATTTACTGGAGTAACAGGTGTTCAGAAATAGTTGTAATTCTTAATTTTGGCGAAATATAGCATACATTGATATCCATCATGTTTGCTCCATGTACTGACATGGAAAACATAGTGTTAGTACCGTGTACATTTTCGGTACTATAATGTTGGTATCGGTTACTGACACAATAGCCATAATGTTAGTATCTTTTACAGACTCGGTATATATATATATATATATATATATATATATATATATATATATAGAGAGAGAGAGAGAGAGTTAGCGTTAAACTCGCATTGTCGAGACTATATGATGTTTGCTACTCTACTGCAGGTTTACACATTCGTCTAGGAGATTGTACTGTCCTATTATCCCACATTCCTCACCAAAATATGTAGTGGTTAAAGGGTGAAATATCGGCTCCTAATGATGAGTCGCCAGTAAGCACGAAACGAATGTGCATGAGATTATACCTTCCGTTAGTGTTTCCTTTAGTTTATCCTACTGGTCACAGCTGAACTAATTTGTTACTAGGTAGTTCTGCTATGTTGTCTGACGAATGCTTAAATTAATGAGATTGGTGTTCACTTGAAGCTCGCAAACTTGATTTGAAGAATTTAAAAGGCAATTTCATGTTCTGAAATTTAGTGGAAATACTGCTTTTGAATAGAACAAACCGCAGAACATTAAGAGTTACCTAATCAAATGCACCGTCGAAGGCTAAATAAACAACTATTGAGAAGCACAGCATACAGTAAAATATTAAATTTGAACAAATTTATTGACGGATAGGCAATGCGAACAACAACGACTCAGTCTTCTAAATAAAATTTAAACATTCCTATATTGTATTTTAAAACATTGCCACATAAAACTAAAAAGATAAAACAAGTAATGCGCTAGCTGGTAAATTCGGCTTCAGACACTTCTTGATACGCGCATTTTCTGACTTATGCTACTCAGAGAAATTAGTCTTTGTTTTATTGTTCCACGGTGATTTGGTAGAGCTACTCTTTCTCAATAGCTATGTAAATATATTAAAACATTGGGCTTCCATTCAAATTGTAATTCTAGTGAAACTAGATAGGCCGCTTCCTAAATTTAATTAACGCGCTTCCACAACTTCTTTGAAAACACGTTTGTTTTCTAAAGAGTCGTTGCGTTAGTGAAAATATCAAGAAACAAATCAGAAGAAGGATTATTTATGATAGAGAGAGGTAGTGTGTGTGCGTCTAGATATTAATTCTCATTATTGTTTACAGAGGGATTCATACAAGATGAGAAGGAACAGTATTGCTAGCAGGTTATAGCAGAGCCCCATGAATAAGTAAAACGATCTGTGATAGGGAAAAAGACTATTAAATTGGATTCTTAAAAAGTGACGAAATCAATTTCGTGCATCAAGATAGTATTGATTATGCAACAACATAGGCGATGAAAACACACACGGCAGCAAACAGGAAAAATTCCCTGCATTCTAATGATGATCCGTTAAAGAAGCTGAAATAGATGGAGTAGCAATCAGAAAGAAAGATCAGATATCAAACTGCAAAACTGTTGTCAGCAGAGCCAGTATAGTAAATATTCGAGCTCTTGGATGTGAAAGAATTGGTCCCTGATAATTGCACATTTCCGAGAAGAATTGGAAGCCGATCGAATGCGCATTTAGACGATAAGCGCCTACTTGATTACCATAAGCTCAATAATTTAATCAATTCATAATATTGAATAAGCTCGGGATTGTGACGACGTTCGCAGTGATGAAATTCGAGCAAGATTATCGAGCGCCATGAATATTTAGCTTGACCTGTTTGAAATCCCTTCATGTTGGATGAAGGTGAAAGAGGCTAACCCGGGAGATCTGGGAGACAAAGGAGTATGTTTTGTTAGAAGTGATTATTTAACTCTATATTATGGCATCGTAGAATCGACTAGATGCATGCAAATTAATGATATTTTGGTCATTTGTATGGTTAGTTTTGAGGTAGAGGATGAGAGGTGAACAAGGAAAGATACTTGACAATGATTGAGATTGGTCAAAATATCTCGGCGCAGGACAATGATCGCTTTTCCGATTGGAGAGGGAAATCGCACGAACTTTGCACTGTTAAGAATCGGGTATCTCGTGTGTCCTCGATTATTGAAAGACTATACAAAAATATAGGTTGATCCAGTATCACCAGATAGAATGCAAAAATTCAATTCTCGAAAAGATGGAAATATCCGGGCGCTTAATCATATGAGAGGACCGTACATATGCAGTTAGCATGCAATCGCAGAAAATAGTTGTAACTAAGATGAAGTTGATAACGATTGACGCGGAGGTGATCGTCAGTGCTTACGAAGAAGCATAACCAGGTTTCAACCTGTAGGCACAAGCCTAACTCATTTAAGTGAAGAAAAGCTTTTCATTGATTCATTTTTGTAGAGAGAAATCACAGATTATGTGAATTGCCGAAAATGTATCTGGTGAAAAATGATAAGTTTTCAAAGGTGAAGTGAGCGCGGATCTAACGACAGCAAACAGCGAGAGCGTGGGCTGACCAATTTATTCGTCGTCAATCCTAGCTTTCCTAATGAAACATGTCGGCGATTTGGAGATATGTGAAGGTTGAGAAATCTGAACGAAGGTGGTGCAGCGCTCGACCCACTGGGAAAACGGAGCGAAGCAGGTAGTCTCATTAGATAGAAAAGCATATTTGATAAATTGAGTCTTTAAACATTTTGGATTCTATCCGATTTAATTTCCAGGAAGACAAGTGTGCATGATTACATTATTTACTATTTACTTATTTAAAATAATATCTTTCTTCAGAAAGCTAGATTAGAGAAAAATCCAACTGCCAAACGACCCACATAGCCACAACCTTGACCATTTTAAAATTATCGCATAAAAGAGCCTATCTGTATAAATATATATAAACTAGTAAATATAAAATAAAAAAAATATATAATATATAAACTAGTAAAGGCTAGCGTTTATATAAGTGAACAACCATTGGTTGCACGGGCGGTGATAAAATTTCTCATAACCAAGGTTACGATCCTGATTACCCACACATTTGTCAGTATAAACTAAGAATTGAGTATTGTAGAAAAGACAATTCATTCAGAACACCGTTTTCGTCCATATTTGGAACTCATCGCGTACTGACCAGAATGTGCCGCGGACAGAGGTCGGAATCTGGTGCTCTAACCACTGAGCCACCCTGCCGCACAGTACTCTGTGAAATATATTTTGCCTATTGAACTTGGAATAACTATATGCTTGGCATGAATTGCGGAATTTCAGTAAAGTCTTAGAAACCGTTATTAATTATTATCGCGTCGCCTTTAATAAGGTTTCTGATCGCCATGCTGAAGCCTTCAGAAGAAAGGGACAAATACGCACCCAGCCTGATGGAAGATGAAACAGATGGGTACTTGGAAATATGGGTAATCGGGCCTTTGCGAGACTGATATTGCACAACTCGCGAACGCATATCGCGGAGATTAAGCATATAAAGCCAGCACTCCGCAATCCTTCAATGCCATTCTTTGTTTCCAAAAGACATGAATACGCTTCTTTTATTAGATATCTCCAAGGCTTTTGACTCAGTCTTCCGTTCAGCAATTATTAATGGCATATGCTATAATCTTGTCTTACCAATTTGTATCTCCGAAACCCATCCCACGAATGTAAGAGTCGGTAATGATCATTCGAAACCAGCTTTCAGCCAAGTATCTTTTAACCTAGCACTTGAACAGAGTCAGGCTGTGGATAACCAGTTAATGCCGATTAAATATGCAGATGATACGGTAAGCATTCGGTAGTTCAGTCACGCCAAACTCATTCGCATCTGTAAAACGTTCAGCTACAATCTCGTTACAAACTCACTTTAGCTTAATTGACGCTAAGCTAAACCAATATAAAATGACTTAATGAAACTCGGTTCCGAGCGAAAACTATTCGTTGACTCAGTCAACCACATAGGCATCTCATTTGTTAAGCAAATAGAGTTTAACTAACATCTTAACACGGTCGTGCCAAGTCTTAAAATTGGCCCGTTTGATCTGCTTTTAGACACAAAACTTCACTTTGAGACTAACTTTATCAGAGGCTATAACCTAATATTGTGTGCCAGTATATTAGATTGCCCCTCCATTATGGTTTCCTCTTGCTATTGCACAGACCGCTACTGTATATCTGAAGCGTAAGTTATTGAGATGTATTCACCTTTCAAATCTCGTACCTCTATGGTTCAGATGCTACTAATGAGTTATTTACCTTTCAAACAAGACCTGAATATGCCTTCTGCATTTGAAATTTTCTGAAAATATTTATTCTTGCATCATGTGCAATTTAAACTTGAATTTAATCAAATAAAACTAAAAAATTAGTGTCTAACTTCGCCAAACCAAAATTTTGCCAACGCACTACCGCTACAGACAACACCTATTACAGCATGAGTTTATGAAGGCAGTTAACCAGAATTTATTCAAAAACATTTCGGGAAGTTAATTAACTTTACGTGTAGAATCTAAGCACCGCCAACTGCGATCCCTATTATTGCTGAATACAACTGTCTAATGATATGCCTTAATTTTTTGACTAACCATTTTAACTCTATTAGTGCTACTCCAGCGGAAACTCAACAGAATACGGTAACGAGATTAAGCCGTTCGGCAACTGTAACTAAAGTATCCAAATCCAGCGTGGGGAACTGATGCCCACATTATTAACAAGCATCCATCATATACAATTTTGTCACAGCTACTCTTTTACAGGAAAAACGACTAGAATTTCTAAAAGTAAATGTTTTTCAACTTGATCCGTATTATGAACTTTCTAACGGCATTCGTTGCTAAAAAATATTATTATTATTATATATTTATTTATTTACAGGCGGTTTCAATGAAAGACTTCTTGTAATAAAAAAGAAAATGAAAAATTCTCACGATAAGAATTGAGAATTTTAACAAGAAAATATATATCAGCAACAAACACGAAGGCTGCAACAACAAAGCCGCATATAATGCGATCGGAAGTCGACACAGGACCAAAACTGACAAAAAGACTTGCAGCATGATAACCGAAAACAAAAGCACCTCCGACAATTAATACGAAGTTCAGAATAATTAATATTTGTTTTTTAAATAATTTTAATTCATTTAGACTAGTACAAGAACTTTTAAAAAGACCATCACACACATCAGAAGAAACGTTGGATGTCATACGCCGATATTCTTCATTGGCAAATTTAATCTTTAGATTATTTACACGCTTTTCAAGCTCTTTATTTCGCTCGGGCACTGTAGGTTTTGGTAGGATTACTTCTGATTCCACAAATAGCTGCCATAATGGCTTTGTAGGACATAATTTGTCAAGTTTATTGTGTAAATCCTGAAGTAAAATAAAGCTAATCTGCTTCTTTTCCAGACATCTAATCAGAACAGAATGGTCAATATCAACAGAATTTAGGTGTTTGAGTGCTGAGAAAATTAATTCCTCACAAGAGCCGTTAACTTTCAAATTAACGTTTATATCATCAATGTGATGCATGCTTAAATTTTTCAGTAAAACACTGGAGCATAAAAACAAATTTTACTTTAAAATAAAGCACAGACTTTAGAAATAACTGTGATATACTATATAAAAAATGTACATAAGTCAAAGTAATTATAATTGATATTAGCCTTAAATAGAACTATAAAATCCAGAGGAATATATATATATAGACAAAATTAAAGAATCAATTTTAAATGACCCTGCTTCAAGAAAATGCCGTGCGACAGCACGTTATGTAGCAGTGTCTAAAAGTACTCCTAGACACTTGAGGTGTGCTCTGGTTAACTGGCAGATGTTCCTTCGTTGTAGCGTCGAATTCTGGGGGCGAGAGGCTGTATGAAGGCTCAGAGTATTCGCGTTGAAGATCTGCGACAATACCGTGGTGATTGGCACACCTAGAGGTCCAATAAATAGATGATCGATACGTTTCACTAGTTGCACAGCAAAAAGATTGGCGTGATATGACATTCAATATGTGTCTCAGCTTAAATGATGCTAGTCCAGAAGTCAGCGTGGGTAAACAATCAATGTGACGCGAGACAGCAGCACACGTGGTGAACAACAAAATTAAAACGTGCTAATGACAAGCATGGTAAATGCACCGTGCTTATATAACTTTGAAAACAAAAGCTCGCACAGCATTGGTTAACGGCAAATTTCGCTTGTTTTAATTGGTTCCGCGTAAATGAAATTGAATTTTGTTTTGGCAATATGTCGGCGATTTGTTTTTTAGCCGTTACATCACTTTCCTCTCTGAAAAAAGAAAAACATTCCTCTCGGCGAGGCTTGATAAGAAATGTAGGGCAGAGTTCGAACTAAGTTAAACAACTAGTTATTAATAGGCCCATAGGTAATAAAAATTTTAAAAATGTCTCGTACGTGCTGGGCTGGCGTTTGCTTGTTGGTTGCTTCAGCCATGATATGAATTCAATTAACCATTAGGAATTGCTACACAAATTGTTAGCTGTAGTGGCCGGTCATACCGCGTGAGGTAAAATAGAATAGCGTGAGGTTTGGCCACCCGCAGCGTGAAGATTATAAGGTAGATTGCAACTGAAGTTGCCAGTTTTAAGTTTATACATGGGCAGGCTGTATCGACGTCATTATGTTTGAATACGACCAAAGGAGCTAGTGTGTGCTAGACGTTGTGGTCATGATATTCGTAGAGTCTGCACTTTGCAACTGATGAATTTGAGATATTCATTGAAAGTGGCCTAGACCTTGATATTAAACCAATGACTACTTTAGTCTTGCTACATAAGGCGTTAGCTTTAACTAGCTGGTCATGCTAAAATAGGAAGTGTCAGCTCCGGTGTGAGCCATACGTTGCAACAGTACAATGTAGAAAAATAAATGTAGAATAGAAAAGAATAGAAAAGAAAGGAATATCTTTATTTGGATTCAAACCACACATGTTCCATGAAATAGATAATAATATTTGAAAATGAACAATACAAAAAAGATATCACATCAGATAAATATGTGCAAATATTCTCACATGGATAAGTAAATCTCTCTAGTTATGAAGTAGAATATATCAACATCAGAACATTCGGCTGTAATATCACTGCATACGTCATTTCAAATTTGATATAACTAGTACGATATAGTGCAACGCGCGGCTCCGCGTTACAACCCAACGGAGCTCAATTTCAACAAATAAGGTTTTCTTTAGGGTCACACATACGCATTATGGTTTTAGACAATCATTCTCTTAACTGTGATTTTAAATACAATCTCTGTTAGATTCAAGTAATTTTAATTGAGTTTTCTTGAACTGCAAATTTATTTGTAATTAATAGTGTAAACGCCCCGGCTACAAGTAAATACCGTACAACGTTACAAGGTTAGTTAGAGTGTCATGAAGACTGAGTTAGTACTGTTGGGGGGCCATTAAGAAGGCCAGTCTTGCGTTCTCTGGCAAATGCCGAGAAGGTAAGTTAGTGTAGCAGTTTCCAGAAATACTCCTAGACACTTGAGACCTGCTCAAGTTTACTTGGGCTGTGGTTCCTTCTGTTGTGGCGTTGAAATCCTGCCGAGTAAACTCGTTGAAGTTCTGCAGTAACTGGCTCGTCTCTTTAGTTGTACAGCAACAAGATTGGCGTGACTGAAATTGCCAATTTATGTGAAGCGAGCCCAAAAATCAGCGTATGTGAAGATAGCAGACAGTAGGTCGGAGAAACGCACATCAGATGGCAAACGCGGCTGCTGACTTGCATGGTAAATTCACCGTGCTTAAATAGCCTTGATTGGCTACTTGCACACTATTGGTCAACGTCAAGTTTCGCTTCTTCCCATTGGTGCAGCGTAAACTGAATTGAATTTAATTTACGCAATATGTCGGCAAATTGGTTTGTGTCGTTCCATCACTTTCCTCTCTGAAAAAATGAAAAAAATTCCTCTCGGCAAGACTAGATAAGAAATGCATTGCAGAGTTCGAACCAAGTTAAGCAAAAAATAATGTACCATAAATACTGGGCTGAAGTATGCTTGTTGGTTGCTTCAACAATGATATAATGCCGAGTAACCACAAGGAATTGCTGCACAAATTGTTAGCTCTAGTGGCCGGTCATACCGCGTGAGGCAAAATAGAGCAGTGTAAGATTTGGGAGTCGAAGCGTCAGGATTTCGAGGTAGATCGCCACTAAAGTTGCCAGGCTTAAGTTAAAACCTAGGCAGGCTGGATCGTCGTCAATGTGTTTGTATACGACCAAAGGAGCTTGAGTGCTCGACGTTGTGGTTATGACATTTGTAAAATGGTCTTTGTGCAATTGATGAAGTTGAGATATGCATTGAAAGTGGCCTGTACCATGATATGAAGCTGATAACTACTTAGTGTTGCTACGCGAAAGCGTTAGCTCTAAGTAGCTGGTCATACCATAATAGGCGGTGTGAGCTACATTCGCAAGAGGGATGGCGTTAGTAAAGGTTCATTGAGTGTCACGGAGATGACAGTGAATGGCGACGCTGAAGATTGTTGTAGCGAGACGTCTGGCCTGGAAACGGCATCTGCAATGAAGTTTTCTTTGCTTTTGACGTGAAAGATGTCAAATTGCCATTCGCTTAGACGTGAAAGCTGTCTTTCCACTCTGGCTGGTTACTTGGCGATAGTTGAAGTTGCATTTCGAAGTGCGCTAACTAATGGTGCATGATCTGAAAAACACAAAATCTGCTACTGCCAATGGTGCTAATAGAAGGGCGCAGTGCATCGTGGATGGCGAGGAGTTTTCGATCGAAAGTGTCGTATCTCGTTTCAACTGGTTGGAGAGTACGCAAGTAGAAACAGATAGGCTTCCGAATTTCGTCGATCTCTTATTGCAAAGTGGCTCAAATAGCGAATTTAAAAACATCTGTCGTGAGTAGAAATGGTCATTGAAAATCTGGATGCGTTAGCATTGTGGCATTTGCTAACGAGTTGATGGCGAGTCGAAGTAATTCCTCGTCTTCGGATGACCAAGTAATGATTGAGTTCTTGCTAAGTCCTTTTCGATTCCACAGGTGCCTGCACAAAGTATAAAGTTGTTTTGAAAGGCCTGGAAGGAACTTGAGATAGTAGTTTAATACTTGCAGAAGATTCTGCAAACCGCTAACAGTCTTCGGTGACTTGATATTCCTGATTGAATTCGCCTTTGACGGCAAAGGTTGAATACCTTTTTACGTGATATGATGCCCTATGGAGTCTACGGATGTAGTTGCAATCTGCGTCTTGTCACAGTGGATTTTGAGTCCGTGGCTGAATAAGCATGAGAGAACATTTCGTAGATGCTTGGCATGAGATTCTAAGTCTGGACTGAATACCATTATGTCATCGAGATATGACATACAATAAGCGGCGTCGTCGCGAAGTATTTTGTCCATGAATATTTGGAATATCTTTGTAGTACACTTAAGTCCAAAAGGCATGCAAAAATATTAGAAAAGGCCAAATGGAGTGATGACTGCAGTTTTCTCGATATCCTCTGGTGCTACCGGGATATGATGGTAGGCTTGTCTGAGGTCAATCACTGAGAAGAAATTGCTGCAGTTGAGTTTTTCAAGTAAAGTGTTAATATTTGGAATAGGATATGCATCAGATTTTGTCACTGAATTTAGCTTATGGTAGTCTCCGCAGGCTTTGTACGATCCGTTTGATTTAGAGATTAAGTGCAGTGGTGACGCCCATGAACTTTTCGATGATCTGATGATTCCCTCTTCCAAAAGCCTTGAGAATTCTTCTTGGGCAGCTTTCAGCTTAGCAGGAGCCAGTGGTCGCTTCTTGAGTGCAATAGGTTGTCCTTCTGTGACGATAAGGTGCATCGTGTTGGAGACACGTAGCTCTGACTTGTTAAGATCGAAAAGCGATTTGTATTTTCGAAGAGCTGCTGATATCTCTGCTGAATGATGCACTGGGGTTGGCTGAATGACCTGTAACTCCAAACGCTCGGAGGCAAGTGTCCAAAACAAGATCAACAATGAGCCGAAATTTCAAAAGGAAATCAAGGCCTATTATATTGTGTGAGACCTTGACAATGATGAAGTTGTGAGTAAATTCACGCCGTAAATCTATATTGAGTGTGCGATACCGACAGCCATATGTAGGTATGAGCTCGCTTGTAGCTGTAGCGAGTAGAACGCCTAGCAACATCTCAGCCATTGAATCACCCTTGAGAACTGAAACTGCTGCACCTGTGACTACGGTGAATTCTTCGCCAGTTCTGAAATCAAGAAGGTGCAGGATTTCGTTTGGCTGTTTGGCCGGATCATGCAAACAAGTAGGCTGGTGATTGCGACTGGCATTGTCCATTTGGCTATCTATGTAGCGAATTAGGCGTGGACTAAAAGAGTCAATAGGAACGTTAGATTGTAAGAGATGGCTTCCTAGAGTGAAAACGTTTACGCAAATGTTAATTAATTTAATCCCGTAAGAATGAGAAAGAAACAGTCGATTTTATTTATACCAAAAGTTTACTGATGACAAAAAACAGTACAGTACTCAGTATCCTGGCGCGGTCGCCAATTTTGTAAACGCCCCAGCTTCAAGTAAATGCCGTACGACGTTACAAAGTTAGTTAGAGTGCCAGGAAGACTGAGTTAGTAGTGTTGGGGCCCTTAACAGGGCCGGTCTTGCGTTCTCTGGCAAATGCCGAGAAGGTCAGTTAGTGTAGCAGTGTCAGGAGTACTCATAGACAAATGAGACCAGCTCTGGTTGACTTGAGTTGTGGTACCTTCTGTTGTGGCGTTGAAATGCCGCTGAGTAAACTCATTTAAGTTCTGCAGTAACTGGCTCGTCTCTCTAGTTGTACTGCAACAAGATTGGCATGACTGAAATTGCCAATGGGTGTGAAGCAAGCCCAAAAATCAGCGTATGTAACGACAACAGACAGCACGTCGAAGAAACGCACAGCAGAAGGCAAACGCGAATTAATCAGCATCTAGCCTTTGAGAATATCAATCAGGCGCTAGTCGTTCCACTAGCCAAAGCACTTCGGATGAATGCCACGCAAGAGTGAATCCGGTAAAGCAGGGTATACACACAGGAAAACAAATCCTGAGCCACAAATCACAGAAAACCACCCTCTCGAGATAATAATTCTCGAAGACAGCCACACGAGGACGGGTGTGGACGATATTACACTGCCATCTATACTCAACAGCACACACACAAGATGACGTCCAGCTCAGGAAATGCAGGAAGCCCGGTGGTGAGCCCAGCAAAAAGCCGCACCACCACATGGACCCAGTATAAGATATGCTAATTCGATCCAGACTACCTTGACGAGTGGATCGACGATGTTACCTTATTGGCCAAGGTGTCCAATATAACAGACGAGGGCTCAATATTTTTGAGGGCTTGGGAGACAATCCAAATGTCTTTCAGACGCGGACTCAAAGATATCCTGCATCATTATACTGAGCGAACTTGGTCGCAGCCATGGCAGAGCCTGCAACGCGCCGTCAAGCAGCGCCTGACACCAGATCGAGAAGACAGGCTTACAAAATTGATGAGCCAGATGTTCCTAGGTAGCCGCACGCCTTCCAAGCTATTTAAGGGGATGAAGCCGAAAGCCTCTGAATTCAATCTACACAAGGAAATCTTAATACTGCTATACATTCAGACTTGAAAGATGGTTTTAATTGCGGACCTGGATTAATTGAAATTACCTGATCTGCGTTTTGACTAACACAGCTTTCATTGTTCCAGTAGTTTTCTTTTTGCAATATATTTCGGCCAAACTTACCGTAGGCCTTCATCAGTTGCATTTTGTTCCACAAGTTTAACAAAGGAAAAAAATGAAGCAAGCGCGTTATTTCCTCTAGCCAAAATATTTATATTTATATTTCAGACTGACCTTTCATTAGATATTCGCGTGTCACATATGTGTGTGTGTGCATTTTCATAACTGTTGTTTTCATCTAACTAATTTAGACCAGAGTGGCTGAATAATAATTTATCAATTAAATGCGTTAACTATTCGTTTTACACACTCAAAGTAAATGACGTATGTGTATTCATAACTAAAAAACTTCGTTAAAATATTATTGATACACATGTACGTACATCTAAATGAAACTGCAGTCAATAGACATTAATTTAACCTTTGCACGCGTCAGACAAATTATTATTTATAAATATTGTATTATTAGAATATTTCCAATGGGTAGGGTGGGGGTGCAAAACAGAAAATTAAGGTTGAAATCACTATTTGTTTTAAAATCAAATGAATAGTTAGAGATGAAATTTTGAAAGACTATATTCATAATAATTGATTATTCATTACTTGAACAATAAGCCCACTAATTAGTCAATCTTAATCCGATGTTCTTAATCTTTTACTGGAGCTAGCTTCAGTTTCCAATTCATGCAATCGCCTTTTCCTGCCATTAGCTAATGCGGTATTCCAAATCGAACCTAACGATTTTTCAACAGCTGTTTCATTCATAATATTATCTCTAGATTTAATTTCTATAGATTCCCTAATCAATCTCGTCACCCTATTACGACTACATATTGCTATGCGTTTGCATTCCTCATAGTTGATAGTATACCCAGTCTCCACTACATGACGAGCAAGATCTGATTTAGAAATATGTCCATACTTACACGCAGTTTTATGTTCACCTCTTCGCACTATGATTGGGCGCATGGTCTCACCAACATACTTGAGACAACAATCATTGCATGGGATCTCATACACTCCTGATGTTTCTAAGGGTTCAATCTTTTCTTTTTTGTTAGAGAGTATAGTGCCAAGTGTACGAGTCTGTTTTAAAACGGTCCTCATATTGTATTTTAAAGCTAACGATTTCACTTTCCTTCTTAATATAGAGTCCGGTAATACTGTAGGAGTATTTTTGCGGGGTAGCTATCTAGTTCGTGATTCTGTACCCTTCCTACATATCCATGGTGGCTATTGTTACTACCCGTACTCATGATCAATCTCTGATCTTTTTCGGATGGTTGATGTGAGAAGGCTAAAACGAGTTATCAAAAGTATATTGTACACAATGTTGCAAATAGAAATAGAATTCACAGTTATTCCAAATTGACCGTGCTCTAGACGACAATAAAAACAAATTTTAACACAAATGAATGTCTTAAACACCAGTCACGTCGTAAAGACCATCCCCTCCTCAACGTGGTACGACGGTGTCAACCATGTTTCGATGGCCGATCGTACATGGGCTAACGGGGCCATGGCGGTGGTGTCACCAGGGCGTGGTGGATTTCCGACCGGCAATCGGATCTCCTATAAAATACCACATGAGCCCGATGACGGCACCATGACTCGGCGTGTGTTCCCCGCCACAAAAGGGGACAACAGCCACAGGATTACATGGACTCCTGGACAGTACCCCGTACTTCCGAATGACGAATGAGCTCTCAACAGCCACCGGCAACCATGCAACTTACTGCTGCCTTGCAGACTGCGCTTGGATGTGCAAAGGCTAGAGGTGCGTCCTCGATCAAAAAGCCGAGTGGTGAGGGGACACCACTTGTACCAAATTTCCAAGAAACTCCATGAAAACTCCATGAAAATGTCACAATCTATGAATACCGTTCATGCTACGGCGTCCCCGGCAAGCGACGCGCTCTGTGCTCCCCCAGAGGCTAGGGTGTCAAGTGAAAAGCTATCTGGTTTTATCAGCGCGAAAACACCTATTTATTTCGGGTGTTGGAATGTTCGAACACTGCTTGATATCGGCAGCCAAGCAATCACGGCCAAATCTTTATATGACTACCAGATTGAAGTTGCATGCCTGTCTGAAGTCCGACTGCCCGGCACAGGTTCAACGAAGATAAAAGTACCGTCGGCAGAATCAACGTACTTGATGCATCACAGCGGACCAGTTGACGGGTCCGTAAAACACGGTGTAGCCATTCTGCTTGGTCCTACGGCGCAGAGAGCCATGCTGGCTTGGAATCCTGTATCGCCGAGGATCGCAACGGTACGACTGAGAGGGAAACCTTTTAACATCACAGTGCTAGCCGTCTACGCACCAACCCTCGCAGCTGATTCAGATGTGAAAGATGAGTTCTAGGACCAACTGCAAGAGACTATCAACGGAATTTCCAGAGGCGACATACTGTTTGTCGCTGGTGACTGGAACGCACGAACAGGACCTTCTGACTCATCCACCAGACACATACTGGGAAAGTTTGGTCTAGGTGAACGCTGCGAGAACGGAGCACGACTTATCAGCTTTGCAGATGTCAACCATATGTGCGTTACCAATACGCGTTTCCAACACCCTCGGAAGCATTTGCTCACCTGGTATTCAAACGATGATCACACAGCCAATCAGATCGACTACATCCTGGTACGGTCGCGTTGGATGTCTTCTGTCGAAGATTGCAGGTTATACCGAGGAGCTGAATTTGGCAACCGAGGAGGGTCCGACCACACTCTAGTACGTGCCAAATTGAGGCTTCATCTGAAGTCCCGACGGCGCCGTCAACCTACGAGACGCCTGAATGTTGCAACCCTAACGGACCCATCCCGTTGTACAGCACTATCTGCCTCAATCACTGCAAAGTTGACTTCCGCTGACGATGGAACTCATGCCGTAGATAAAACCAATGTGGAGCATCAATGGAATAACTTCAAACTCTCTACTCAGCAAGCTGCGCTTGAAACGCTCGGAACCATCAAAAGTCACCATAAAGACTGGATCTCTGAACGCACGATACGGGCGTCACAAAAAGCAAGAGATGCCCGGATGAATAACGCGCCTAATTATCGCCACCTGAGACGTGAAACCACGAGGTCTGCTCGGGCTGACCGTAAGCAGTACTGGGATGAAATGGCTTCCGCCATGGAATCGGCTGCAAACGTTGGTGATTTCGGGGGTCTCTTCCGTCTTATACGTAAAGCATCTGGTAAGCGCAATGCAGAGACATTTCTACGCAGCGCAACAGGAGACTTGATTTCTGATGTCAATGGCAAAATTGCAAGATGGGTTGAACATTTTTCGCAGTTATTGAACCAACCATACAGTAGCCGCTCCCCACCGCAACCACCTACAACATCTACACCCAGCTACGACGTGGACTCCTCTTCCCCAACTGAGGTTGAGATCGCTACGACCATCCAGCGCATGTAGAACAAGAAATCCCCCGGTGAAGATGGAATACCTGCAGAGATCTACAAGGCCTGTATAGGCACACTACTGCCATCAATCCATCGACTGTTCTCTTCTATCTGGGAACAGGAAGCATGCCCGTCAGACTTCGGAATGTCAATCCTGCTACCGTTTCCCAAAAAAGGGTGATAGATCAAGGTGCGAAAACTACCGTGGTATCAGTCTTCTCAACACCGCATCCAAACTGTTGGCGTCGATTCTATTGAACCGCTTCTGTAATGAGCGGCATGCTCGTACTCGTCCCAATCAGGGTGGATTCCGCCCAGGCAAAGGCTGTGTTGATCAGATATTTACATTAAGGCGAGTTTTGGAACATCGCAACGAATTTCAACAACCAACCGTCGCTTGTTTTATTGATTTCCGAGCTGCTTTTGACTCTGTTGATCGCGACTGTTTATGGAACATCATGCTGCTCGACGGAATGCCCATAAAACTCGTCAATCTGATCAAGGCCTACTATGCAGCCACCAAAGCCAGAGTACGTGTTTACGGAGAAGAATCGGATGAATTCAGTCTGCGCACTGGGGTTCGACAAGGATGTCCCTTGTCACCCATATTGTTCAATTATGCGGTTGACTGGATTCTGAGCAACGCGCTAACTGGGTTCCGAGGCGTTCAAGTATCAAATAACCTATGGCTAACGGATGTTGATTACGCAGACGATGTTGTTCTCCTTGCTGACAGCTTTGGGAGCATGCAAACCGTTTTGGATCAAGTGGCCCAGTTTTCATCAGCCGTTGGTCTGGAAATCAATGCCGACAAAACGAAAGCCTTCGCCATCGGTGTATCTTCATCTGATGAGCAACTCACGGTGTACGACAGCCCAATCGAAACAGTCGACGATTTTACGTACCTTAGCTCAAAAATACATCCAACTGGTCAAGCAAAGAATGAAGTCCGAACACGCATCGACTGTGCCAGACTTGCTTTCTTACAATTGAAGAACTCACTTGGGAGAAGAAGTGAAATCAGCCTCAAAACGAAAATCCGAGTCTACCAGGTTACTGTTCGCCCTGTGCTACTGTATGGCTGTGGAACTTGGCCATTACGTTCTGAGGACTCCAAAAAGCTTGAAGTATTCGACCATTGGTGCCTTAGGTACATCACAAAGACAAAATGGATGGACCGGGTGTCGAACGCATCTGTTCGTCACCAATGCGGGGACATCATGCAACTATCCGTCTGGATCCAACATCGTCGACTTCAATGGTTCGGGCACGTACTACGCAAACCCGAAGACGAACTGGTACGGCAGGTGATGAACCCAGGTCAATGTGCAAACTGGCGCCGCCGCCGAGGTGGGCAACTGAAGACATGGCTTGCAACAATCAAATCGGACATGGAACTCCTAGGTTTACGCAATGTTTATGGTCCGCGTCACTGGGAGCGTCATTGGCCCTCTTTATGTGCCGAAATGGCTGCCAACCGCCCGGCATGGAGAGGCTTAATTTAGGATATCAATGGAGCCGGCTTATCCTCTAAAAGGAGTCAGCCGCAGTAAAGTAAAGTAAAGTAAATTGTCCGTAATCTAGATGGCAAAAGTTAAAATGAGCTCTGTTTATAAAGTAGCATATTTTGCACACAAGCAATTATTCTTTCACAAATGTCTGAATTGAAATGAATATATGCAGCCGATTGAAAATACCTGATGATATGAACATAGTCACTGTTAAAAGTTGTCACTGAAAATGAATGTGTGTAATCCGTGTAAAGACTTCAATGACAAAAGTTCACAAATAATTAGTTCACTGTTTGCTATGTTTTTAACTCATGTCATTATAATAATCCATTATTCTCTGAAATTCGGATAGTCATAGTTAAATGTGAACAGCAAATCCCTCACCATCGGGCTTCCTGCATTTCCTGAACTGGACCTCATCTTATGCGTATGAGTGTTGTCGAGAATAGATGGCAGTGTAACATCATCCTCACCCGTCATCGTGCAGCTGTCTTCGAGCATTGTAATCCCGAGAAGGTAATTTTCTGTGATATGTGTCTTAGAGTTTACTTTCCTTCGTGGCATTCATCCAAAGTGCTTGAATTTCTCAAAATCTAGATGTTTAATAATTCCTTGATGGCTGTGAGTTCGACGAGCCGGGGCACCATTTATGTAGGATTATTTTTGCGGGGTAGCTATCTAGTTCGTGATTCTGTACCCTTCCTACATATCCATGGTGGCTATTGTTACTACCCGCACTCATGATCAGTCTCTGATCTTTTTCGGATGGTTGATGTAAGAAGGCTAAAACGAATTATCACAAGTATGTTGTACACAATGTTGCAAATAGAAATAGAATTCACAGTTAGTCCAAATTGACCATGTTCTGGTCGGCAATAAAAACAAATTTTAACAAAAAAGAATGTCTTAAACACCATTCACAGTTAAACTAAATTGTCCGTCTTCTGGACGGCAAAAGTTAAGATGATCTCTGTTTATAAAGAAAAATGTTTTGCACACAAGCAGTTATTCTTACACAAATGTCTGAATTGAAATGAATATATGTAACCGATTGAAAATACATGATGATATGAACATAGTCACTGTTAAAAGTTGTCACTGAAAATGAATGTGTTTACTACGTGTGAAGACTTCAATGACAAAAATTCACAAATAATTAGTTCACTGTTTGCTATGTTTTTAACTCATGTCATTATAATAATCCATTATTCTCTGAAATTCGGATAGGCATAATTAAATGTGAACAGTAAATCCTTCGAGTAAACTGTGAATAATCCAACTGAGCGAAATAAATCCACTGTGACAATAGTCCATCGCGTGATCCACGCGGATCGCGGGCGATTCTGTTTATTTCATAAAAACCCTATTAATTACAAATAAAATTGCAGTTCAACAAATCTCAATTAAAACTGCTTGAAACTAAAAGAGATTGTTTCTAAAATCACAGTTACAAGAAATATTGTATAAGAACAGAGTTAGATTATTTGACCTTAAAGGGCACTGTATTTGTTAAAAATCGAACATCGTTGGGTTGTAACGCGGAGCCGCGTGTTACAACATTATACAAAATGATATCTCTTTCATTGTTTCGCTTAAATTCTTATTTATACATAATTTAGACTACATTTTATCATTAGGCTTTAATATAAATCACTATGCGCCTACGAAAGGTTACTCGATAAACATGAATAACCTATCCATGTGGAATTATATTATAGATTAAGTTTAGAAAAATTTGGACGAGCCAGTAATCTTCGTTGATATCTCTAAAACACCAGACTCTATTTTTTAAATCTATTACGAAAGTGATTAATTTTATTGAATTGAATGTGGCTATTTAAGGTTCATTATATTGTAACGCGCGGCTCCGCGTTTCAACCCAACGAGTATCAAATTCGACAGATCCGGTTTACCTCAGGGTCACATATACTAATTCTGGTTTTAGACAATATTTCTCCTAACTGTGATTTTAGAAACAATCTCTGTTAGTTTCAAACAGTTTTAATTGAGATTTCTTAAACTGAAAATTTATTTGTAATTAATGGGGTTTCGTTTAAAAATAACACATACCCGCGCGTAATACGCCAGTAGCATGCAAGTGGATAACTGTGTTTTAGCTGTCAAAGCCAGGTTATACATTTTTGTGTGCTTTTGAACGTCCATCCGTGACTAATAACTATACTGCTAAGGCACTCTGGATTTATTTATCGTGATTTTATGACTCTCTGCTTTTGTGCCTAGATATTAGCTTTGTGTTAACAATATTTTACTTTGTTGCTGTGTAGAGCCTGGTCAATTTTGACTAACAGTGAATTTTAATTTACTTTGCAACATTGTTCATAATACACATATGATACTTCGACTTAGCCTTCTCACATCACGACATTGGTCTGGCGTCAGTTACTATTGAAACTGATTAGAAGCACGTCACACGAACCTGATTTCTTTTGACGTCAGCTTCCAGGCATATATAGAAATATCATAGCATCGCTAAATAAACCGCTACCCCAGAAAATACTACCTACATAAATCGCAACACATCCTACAATATAATAGGAGTAAGATTATTCATGTAAAAAGTTCAATCCAGATTGCTAATAGCTTTATTCGGAGATTTGCGAAGGTCGAGCTTTGTCCCTATACTATTCAAAAGTGTATTTGCGAACTTGCATGACGTAGTTCTCAACCTTTGAATCTGCAAATTTACTGGTGTTTGAAATTTATGTACCGAATTTACCCTAAAAACATTGTATTCTTTGGAAATAATATAAAATCGTAAATTAAAAGTCGAAGAAAATATTTTGTAACACGCGGCTCCGCGTTACAACCCAATGATATTCGATTTTGACAAATATGGTGCTCTTTAAGATCAAATAATCTAACTCTGTTATTACACAATATTTCTCTTAACTGTGATTTTAGAAACAATCTCTGTTAGTTTCAAGCAGTTTTAAGTGAGATTTCTTGAACTGCAATTTTATTTTTAATTAATAGGGTTGTTTATTAAATATACACACCCGCGCGCAATACGCATGGAACATGCGGTGGATTATAGTGTCACAGCGGATTTATTTCGCTTAGTTTTATTATTCGCAGTTTATTCAAGGGATTTACTCTTTGCATTTAACTATACCTATCCGAATTTCAGAGTACAATGGATTATTATAATTGAATAAGTTAAAACCATAGCAAACAGTGAACTAATTATTTGTGATTTTTTTTCATTGAAGTTTTACACGATTTTAATCCATCTATCATCAGTGACGACTTTTATCAGTGACTATATTCATATCATCATGTATTTTCAATCGGTTACATATATTCAGTTCAATTCAGACATTTGTGAAAGAATAATTGCTTGTGTGCAAGACATTCAACTTTGTAAACAGCGTTCATTTTTCTACCGTCTAGAGCACGGACAATTTAGTTTAACTGTGACTTGTGCATAAGACATTCAACTTTGTGAACAATATTCAGATTTTTTGCCGTCTAGAGTACGGACAATATAGTTTGACTGTGACTGGTGTTTCAGACATTCATTTGTGTTAAAATTTTATTTTATTGCCGTCTAGAGCACGGTCAATCTGGACTACTTATGAACTTATTTACGACGTTATTTGCAATACATTCGTGACCATTCATATTAGTCTTCTCACATCACCCATCGGGAGAAAAGCCGGGGATTGATCATGTGCACGGCTCTCCACAGCCGCTACCAATCAAATGTAGGGAGTAATTAATCCCGCAAAAGTCCCCAACAATTTAATAATTAGACTCTTTTTACACTATTCAAATCTAGGACCTATTTTTCTTTCATATTATAATTATTTTAATAACTCTCACAATTAATAATAGAAATATAATTGTGTATGCGCTTTGCATCTCAATAGTTTATCAAAACAGGCAATACGTGAAGCACGATCGTGGCAAAATTTTTCTCAATTATTCTAGAGAATCTAACCCATACTCCAGGCCCTATTACTTCAAATCAACACATCTAAATCAGCTTTCTAAAAACTGGGTAAAAATGTTTTTTTCAAAAACGGCAATATTCCAATTAGACTTTTTTCCTCGAAATGAAACAATACAATAGGACAACAAAGAAATATTTTGGCTTTAAACATTATTTCCACTAGAGTAACTCTGGAACCGGTATGTGAACTAATCATTAGGTAACCAAAATAAGTCATTAAGTGTCATTTAAACGCCCCGGGTGCAAGTTAATACCGAGCGACATTATAAAATAGTTAACAAGCCCTAGATAATGAGAGACAGTTTCTGTTGGTGGCCCTTATATGGGCCAAAATTGCGTTCTACGGCATATGCCGAGAACGTTCGGCAGTGCTGCAGTGTTTAGAAGTATTTATTGACACTTGAAACTGGGTCTGACTGTATGGTTGGTGCTCCTTCATGTGTATGCACAGGGATATATAGAGTTCTCAAAACCAGAGAGGTGAGTTGATGTTCGATGGCTCAGAATTGCCTTGTTGAAGATCTGGAACAACATCGTGGTGGCTGGCACACATAGAAGACCGTGTGACTAGTTGTGCAGCAACAGTTAGATTGACGTGACTGAAGTCCACGTTAAGAAGATGACACAGCGTGATAAATGCAAATCCAGAAGTCAGCGTAGGTAAACAGTCAAGTAGAGAGAGCGACAGCAATCACACGTAGCGCGCATGGCAATAGTGTCAAATGTGTGTGCATGGTAAATGCATCGTGCGTATATAGTGGTGCAAGCGCAAAGTCGTACGCCATTGGTTAACGGCAAATTTTACTCTTTTTAATTGGTACCGCTCCCACGTATGCTACCCGCACAAGATGACCCACAAACGAAGCTACCAGCTTTTGACTTCATTTCGGTAACATGTCCGAAAAGCAGCCGAGACATACGCCTCGTCCAGTCTTCGTTCACCCGCAGCTCCCCAGTTGCAAGAGAGTACTCGTTCGCAACGACTCTGCTGTTGTACCACTTTAACCAAAGGATCGCTGTCCTTACCCGATTTTGCTCAGACAGCAGAAAAACTTTATTAGTACGCAAGGTGCAACACCTATATCGGTAAGCATAAAGAAGTTGAAACCGTTAATCGAACCTTCTGATCTTGGTAACATACAAACTTCTACACGGGTGTCAGTCTCTATCTACCTACAATCTTAACCTAGCAATAGATTGCTTTGCATAGCGCATAACTGATATTTTGAACATTAATTTTTCATAATTCTACATATCAAATATTTAAATTTATGCGCAACAATTGGGTCCTATTTCAGGAAACGTGACCTCTATGACTCCACATGATTCACATACTTCTCCCACTCAATTGCCTCACGTGGTATAACCAGCTGTTCTTAGCTAACAATTGTGTAGCATTCCTTTAAATCAAGTTTGCGAGCCTGAAGTAAACACCAACCACATTGTATTTAACCAGCCTACGAACAACATAACAAAACTACCGCCAGCTGCAACGCACTGACGGGTTTCGACCTTCCACGATCATCATCAGAGTACGACGGCAAAAAGACTAGCGAGGATCAAACCGCATTGAATATATATGGAAATCAAAATTTAGATATGCGGCTCTCACCCCTAGCAGTCTTGCATATATTGAACTTGACTGGAAATGTCGGCTGCACAATTTCTATGCAGTCACGAACATTAACTGTTTGCAGCTTTCGCCACATATACATATAAAGACAATACAATTTAACAATAATTGATTGCGCGGGTGGTGGTAACAATGCTTTAAATCAAGTTTGCGAGCTTGAAGTAAACACCAACTCCATTGTATTTAACCAGTCGTCGAACAATATAGCAAAACTACCGCCAGCTGCAACGCACTGACGCGTTTCGACCTTCCATGATCATCATCAGAGTACGACGGCAAACTGACTATAGAGGATCAAACCGCATTGAATATATATGGAAATCAAATTTAGATATGCAGCTCTCACCTCTAGCAGTCTTGCATACATTGAACTTGACTGGAAATGTCGTCTGCACAATTTATATGCAGTCACGAACATTAACTGTTTGCAGCTTTCGCCACATATACATATATAGGCAATACTATTTTATAATAATTATTTGCGCCCGTGGTGGTAACAATTTTTAAATCAAGTTTGCGAGCTTTAAATAAACACCAATCTCATTGTATTTTACCAGTCTTCGAACAACATAACAAAACTATAGACAGCCGCAACGCACTGACGCATTTTTACCCTTCACGTTCATCATCATAGTACGACGGCAAACTGACTACCGAGGATCAAACGGTATTGGAAGTATATGAAAATCAATTTTAGATATGCGGCTCTCACCTCTAGCAGTCTCACATACATTGGACTTAACTGGAAATGTTGGCTGCACAATTTCTATGCAATCACGAATATTAAATTTTTGCAGCTTTCGCCACATATACAGATATAGGCAATACTATTTTACAATAAATGTTTGCGCGGGTGGCGTTAAGAATTTTTAAATCAAATTTTCGCGCTTGTAGTAAACACCAACCCCATTGTATTTAACCAGTCGTCGAACAACATGTAAAACTACCACCAGACACATCGCACTGACGTTTCGACCTTCCATGATCATCATCAGATTACGACGCAAACTGTAAATCGAGTATCAATGCGCATTGTTTATATATGGAAATCGAATTTAGATATGCGGCTCTCACCTCTAGCAGTCTCGCATACATTGAACTTGACTGATATTTCCAGTCAAGTTCAATGACTGCTAGATGTGAAAGCCGCATATATTAATTTTATTTTCGTATATATTCAATTCGGTTTGATCCTCCATATTGAGTTTGCCGTCGTATTCTGTTGATAATAATGGAAGATCGAAACGTGTCAGTGTGTTGCGCCTGGCGGTAGTTTTGTTATTTTGTTCAAAGTTTGGTTAAATACAGTGGGATTTGTTTTTATTTAAAACTCGCAAACTTGATTTCAAGAATTGTAACCACCACCCGCGCAATCAATTACCGTAAATATTATTACCATTATATGTATATTTTGCGATAGCTGCAAGCCGTTAATGTTCGTGACTGCATAGAAATTGTGCAGCCGACATTTCCAGTCAAATGCAATGTATTCGATACTGCCAAATGTGATAGCAGCATGTATAAATTTGATTTCCATATATATACAATGCAGTTTGATCCTCGATAGTCAGTTTTCCGTCGTGCTCTAATGAAGATCAAGGAAGGTCGAAACGCGTCAGTGCGTTGCGTCTGGCAGTAGTTTTGTTACTTTGTTCGACGACTGGTTAAATACAATGGATTTGGAGTTTACTTCAAGCTCGCAAACTTGATTTTAAAGAATTGTTACCACCACCTGCGCAATCAATTATTGTTAAATTGTATTGCCTATGTGTATGTGGCGAAAGCCGCGAGCATTTAATGTTTGTGACTGTATATAAATTGTAAAGCCGACATTTCCAGTCAAGTTCAATTTATGCGAGACTGCTAGAGTTGAGAGCCGCATATCTAAATTTGATTTAGATTTATATTCAATGCGGTTTGATCCTCGATAGTCAATTTGTGTCCTACTCTGATGAGGATCATGGAAGCGAAATTTGCCGTTATCCTTTGGCATGCGAGCTTTCGCTTTCACGCTATATGAGCACGGTGAATTTGCCATAATTGTCATAATAACGGTTGAATTCAGCTGCGCACTACGTGTATGTGCTGTCTCCTGTCACACTGGCTGTTCATCTACGTTGACTTCTGGACTTGCTTCACAAGTAAAATCACCTAGTCAAGACAATCTTTTTGTTGCACAACTAATGAGACGGAGCAACATCTATTTATTGGACCTCTTCGTGTCGCGGTCACCACGGTGTTGTCTCATAACCGGTCTCAAGTGTCTAGGAGTACTTCTAAACACTGCTACCGTATCTATCTTTCTCGGCATTTTCAGGATAACGCAATTACGGCCCTAATGGGAGCCACCAACAGTACAAATTCTCATCCTTTTTGGCACCTAACCGCTTTGTGACGTCTTGTTGCATTTACTTCAAGCCGGAGCGTTTTACATAAATAAATTGTCCTAAACAGTATATTTCCTCCATTATACTAAAAGGTAAGTGTTTAAAATATTTGATACCTAAGCAAACTAATACAACCTAGCTTAAGCGTATTATTTTTAATACATATATGACATTTTCTCGAATAATAAAGTTTTATTTCGGACTCCATAAACTATAATCTGTCTGAAAAACTGTAATGGCCTCAAGCATACTTCATTAGGCCTATATTTTCAAATTAGTCTTACTTAATAAATCTAACTCTGGCTAACATTCTGCCGCTATAACTTAAAAGTACAGCGACATCTTTACTTGAATTGCAAAAATATATTAAACAACTGGATCTCTATCCATTTAAGATCCATTCAATTTTCATTTTCAAAGAACCTAGAATGTTTTATTTTAAAATGTTCCAACTTTGATTTCATAACTTATTTCAGAATATATTTCAATTCCCAAAACTAATCAAATTGGTCAACCAATTACTTAGCAGAATAGTATCCAACATACGAGTAGTTTTGAGCTCGACAATTTTCCGCAAACGCAACTATTAAAGTACATTTTTACAATCACAAATGATAATAACGATGTCGTGTTATTATTATATTTCATAGCATGAAGGAATAAATAATTGAACCGTTTATTATCTTTTTTCCCAGGATTTAGAGGACAAAGCAGAAACATTACCAGCGAAAGAAGCAAGGCTTACGACATCCAAATCATCAATAGAGCGTCTGAAATTACTTTTCATATTGCGATTTTACTGACGCCGAAAAAATTTTCATATATATTTTGTATTGGCAGCCAAAAATTGAATCTGTTTCTCCAAAGAAATGCAAATGTCTCAACCTTTGTGCTGAATCGGAGCCTAAATATAATAGACTATTCAACAGATAAAAGGGTACCAAACTGGCAAAACTTCAATAAGGAGACGAATAATAGTCTCATTAGTTTAGACCACCTAGATACCAATATGCTAACTAGGCATAAAGTTAATAGTCTTCTGGTCAATGTAGACAGCGCTGTTTTCTTTCTAAAGCTCAAAAATTTATATATTTTTTCGAGGCGTTCTTTTGATTAAATGAAATTACTATAACACATCATTCATACAAACAAAGCATAAGCAGGTATTTAAATCATGTGGAGGTCAAGTAACTTTCCATATAGAAATAATTCATTTTTAATTTTGGAAATTTGAAGTTACCGAAGGTTTAATAAATATAATTATGTTTTTATAAAAGTAATTATTTTCGTTGACATTATTGTTCAGTTTTCTTGAAATCTTGTTTATTTATGGTACGTAGTTTCCCTTGTTCTGGTACAGACAGGTCTAATTTCCTGTATGATTATTACCGGTACGGGATTATATTAATCAATTATTGAATTGACCACAAATTATTATTCTCATAGATATCGCAGGAAGAATCTCAAGTTCGCTTTTCAATTTCAGAATGGATTCTAGGGGCAATCAATGAGATTGTGAGCACGCGCACTTTCTTGTAATAAATATTTTGGAATAAATCATAATATAATATTGTAGGATGTTTTGTAGTTATAGTGATAGCCTTTTCGGTGCAGCTGTTTATTTAGTAATGATTTCCTACATATTTATAGTGTTCGTTTTTCCCATCCGTTCCTTGATCAGTCCCTGAAATTTTCCGACGGGTGAAGTAAGAAAATTCATCCATTTTCATTCGTTTATTGCAAGTGGTGCAGCTAAGCAAGAATCAATTCACATTTAAACAAAACGGACCGTGCTCTAGACGGCAACAAAGTGATATATTGTCAACACAATTGAATGTCTTATACACAAATAATTTTCAGGAACACAAACGTCTGAATCGTGATTAATACATGTAAATAATTGAAAATATAAGATGAAATAAATCTAGATTGATTAGCAATTTAGTTTAAAGCCACTGGTAACTATTGTCACTGATAATTGATGGATAAAAATCGTTTAAAAACTGTCATAAAAAGCACCACAAATAATAATTCCACTGTTTGCTAAGTTTTGAATGATAAAATACAAAAATCCATTGGATAAAAGATTGAGAAACACCTGATGTCATGATTAGTGAAATCATAAATGAACTGTTATCAGTTATATAAAAAATGGTTAAGGCCAGTAAACTAAGTAAATCCAATGTTTGAACACAGAGACAGATAAATCCACCGCATGTTACCTGAGTATTGCGCGTTGGTGTCTTTTATTAATTAAACAAAACCCTATTAATTACAATTAAAATTGCAGTTCAAGAAATCTCAATTAAAACTGCATGAAACTAACAGAGATTGTTTCTGAAATCACAGTTAAGAGAAATATTGTGTAAAAACAGAGTTAGATTATTTGACCTTAAAGAGCACTATATTTGTCAAAATTGAACATCGTTGGGTTGTAACGCGGAGTCGCGTGTTACAATATAACGTTTAACAGTAAAAAGTTTGAGAATACAGAGCTGTTGACAGAAGGACTTAAAAAAATAGCTTAAGATAGAATGCTGTGGAATTTAGTTGTTCTAAATTTGGCGGTCATTTAAACAGTATTAGATACCCATCTCTGACATAACTGGGGCTCTACTATGGTAGTGACCAAAGTGCTTCTACAAAAGATTGAGACAGCACCAGAAGCAAATCTGCAGAAAAATATACAAAAGTTGACTTTAGTATCAGTTTCAATCATATAGACAGCAATATAAGTATCACCACGTACAGACCAGACAACCACATAAATTGTGGTAATGACGCAAAAACATCTTTAAAGGAGGATTACCGATCCAACAGAAATGTTTGCGTCGATCTGATTGTCATTGCCTGAATAAATGAAGAGGAAATTCTCCAAATTGAGGAAACATATCAAGGAAAATGAAACATCTATTTCATATGAGCTATTATTATAAGAGCTTCAAAGAGGGTATCAACCTGAGAGAAATGAGCAGATGACAGACTTACTACGTCAGGAACGAAATGAGATATTAGCTTCTATCTGAAGTTTATGACCGATCATTTGCCAAATCTAACGAGCTTGATGTCTCTCAGGAAGTTCTAAACAGTATAAACATAGCAAATTTTTCTACTAGATTAGGATAAATTAGAACTAGAGTGTTCAAAGAGGCTCAAAGGATTGGATAATAAGTACCGAAACAGAAACAAAAGGTGTCTGCGGTAGCTGCAGACTCGTATCATGAGTAAAACCTCCAACTCATTTCACAAATACTTGTGGCCTTAGAGAATGAGCTTAATAAATTACGAAGAGAAACGTGTTTAGTGAAGCAAAAGGTCAAAAATTCAGGCCGTTGTAGGTCTAATTCTTATGGTTGAAGGTCAATTTTCTAGCACTGAAGACATCTGACATCGCATATATACAATCTTGGGAGGAACAACGGGAGCAATTGGACACTTTTTTCAGAGCTGAAACACTATGGAATGGTCGTCAAACCAAAGAAGAGTACAACTCGTTTCCGAACTATAAAATTTCTTCGCCACTCCATTTCAAAGCATGTAAATAATCAATTGGAGGATAAGTTCTAACCGATCAGATATGTCTCCAAACTCCGAACATAACGCAAACTGCGTAGATTTTTGGGAGTGATAATATAATACCCTCGTTTATACCAGATTTAGCTGGAATTTTGAGATCTTTAACTCGACAATTGGTTCGTGAAAGCATTAAAATCAAGAAGTCCTGACGTATTAATTCTAGCCATGATAAAAATGAGAAATTTTAGCGGGCAAAAGACCTGTTAAGCTAAATAACCATATTAACATTTATGAACTGGACTAAGCCGTTGGTGCTGGTCAAAAATATTTCCGGTGTAGCCATAGGCGCAATGCTACATTAAAAATTAAATGGTATAGTTAAACTAATAGTATTTTAGACTAGGAAACACGAAGATCGTGAAAAGCGATACGACACCATTGAGAAAGATTTATTTGCGGTTTATATTCCAGTGTTTCATTACGAGATCAGTTCGTAGTATTCACTGACCATAAGCCGCTTATAAGTATTCTTAGTAGTAACAACAGGCTTAATAATTAGCTTTTCGAATCTAGTAACAAATTAGTTCAGTTGTGACCAGAAGCATAAACCGAAGGTAGCTTAAACGGAAAGTATAATCTCATGCACATTCGTTTCGTGCTTACTGGCGACTCATCAGTAGGAGCCGGTATTACGCCCTTTAACCACGATATATTTGGTAGAAGAATGTGGAATAATAGGACGGTACAATCTCCTAGACGAATGTGTAAACCTGTAATAGTGAAGCTAACATAATCTAAAGTCAACGACAATACGACTTCAATGCTAACTCACACTATATAATATATATACCGAGTCTGTAAAGGGATACTAACACTATGGCTATTGTGTTAGTAACTGATACCTTTTTTGAAATCGATGAGTACCGGATACTAACACTATGGTTTCCGAGTCGGTACATGATACCAACCTGATGGATATAAATTTATGCTAAAGTTCACCCAAATTGAGAATTACAACAATTTCCGAACACCTGTTACTCCAGTTAAACCATACACTCTGGCCTTCATCGATATCAGTTATCACATTTCGCGGTAAGCATGACATCATTCAATTCAATATATTACAGTTAAATACTGTTTGTTGCGAAGAACTAATATATATGCAAGTATGTATTAGGTTTTGCGAACCTAGTAACAAATTAGTTAAGTTGTGACCAGAAGGATAAACCAAAGGCAGCATGAACGGAAAGTATAATCTCATGCACATTCGTTTCGTGCTTACTGGCGACTCATCAGTAGGAGCCGGTATTACGCCCTTTAACCACTATATATTTGGTAGAAGAATGTGGAATAATAGGACGGTACAATCTACTAGACGAATGTGTAAACCTGTAATAGTGAAGCTAACATAATCTAAAGTCAACGACAATGCGACTTCAATGCTAACTCACACTATATAATATATATACCGAGTCTGTAAAGGATACTAACACTATGGCTATTGTGTTAGTAACTGATACCTTTTTTGAAATCGATGAATACCGGATACTAACACTATGGTTTCCGAGTCGGTACATGATACCAACCTGATGGATATAAATTTATGCTAAAGTTCACCCAAATTGAGAATTACAACAATTTCCGAACACCTGTTACTCCAGTTAAACCATACACTCTGGCCTTCATCGATATCAGTTATCACATTTCGCGGTAAGCATGACATCATTCAATTCAATATATTACAGTTAAATACTGTTTGTTGCGAAGAACTAATATATATGCAAGTATGTATTAGGTTTTGCGAACCTAGTAACAAATTAGTTCAGTTGTGACCAGAAGGATAAACCAAAGGCAGCATGAACGGAAAGTATAATCTCATGCACATTCGTTTCGTGCTTACTGGCGACTCATCAGTAGGAGCCGGTATTACGCCCTTTAACCACTATATATTCGGTAGAAGAATGTGGAATAATAGGACGGTACAATCTCCTAGACGAATGTGTAAACCTGTAATAGTGAAGCTAACATAATCTAAAGTCAACGACAATACGACTTCAATGCTAACTCACACTATATAATATATATACCGAGTCTGTAAAGGATACTAACACTATGGCTATTGTGTTAGTAACTGATACCTTTTTTGAAATCGATGAGTACCGGATACTAACACTATGGTTTCCGAGTCGGTACATGATACCAACCTGATGGATATAAATTTATGCTAAAGTTCACCCAAATTGAGAATTACAACAATTTCCGAACACCTGTTACTCCAGTTAAACCATACACTCTGGCCTTCATCGATATCAGTTATCACATTTCGCGGTAAGCATGACATCATTCAATTCAATATATTACAGTTAAATACTGTTTGTTGCGAAGAACTAATATATATGCAAGTATGTATTAGGTTTTGCGAACCTAGTAACAAATTAGTTCAGTTGTGACCAGAAGGATAAACCAAAGGCAGCATGAACGGAAAGTATAATCTCATGCACATTCGTTTCGTGCTTACTGGCGACTCATCAGTAGGAGCCGGTATTACGCCCTTTAACCACTATATATTCGGTAGAAGAATGTGGAATAATAGGACTGTACAATCTCCTAGACGAATGTGTAAACCTGTAATAGTGAAGCTAACATAATCTAAAGTCAACGACAATGCGACTTCAATGCTAACTCACACTATATAATATATATACCGAGTCTGTAAAGGATACTAACACTATGGCCATTGTGTTAGTAACTGGTACCTTTTTTGAAATCGATGAGTACCGGATACTAACACTATGGTTTTCGAGTCGGTACATGATACCAACCTGATGGATATAAATTTATGCTAAAGTTCACCCAAATTGAGAATTACAACAATTTTCGAACACCTGTTACTCCAGTTAAACCATACACTCTGGCCTTCATCGATATCAGTTATCACATTTCGCGGTAAGCATGACATCATTCAATTCAATATAATACAGTTACATACTGTTTGTTGCGAAGAACTAATATATATGCAAGTATGTATTAGGTTTTGCGAACCTAGTAACAAATTAGTTCAGTTGTGACCAGAAGGATAAACCAAAGGCGGCATGAACGGAAAGTATAATCTCATGCACATTCGTTTCGTGCTTACTGGCGACTCATCAGTAGGAGCCGGTATTGCGCCCTTTAACCACTATATATTTGGTAGAAGAATGTGGAATAATAGGACGGTACAATCTCCTAGACGAATGTGTAAACCTGTAATAGTGAAGCTAACATAATGATAGAGTTAGTATCCGGTACTCATCGATTTCAAACAAAAGGTATCAGTAACTAACACAATAGCCATAGTGTTAGTATCCTTTACAGACTCGGTATATATATTATACAGTGTGAATAAGCATTGAAGTCGTATTGTCGTTGACTTTAGATTATGTTAGCTTCACTATTACAGGTTTACACATTCGTCTAGGAGATTGTACTGTCCTATTATTCCACATTCTTCTACCAAATATATAGTGGTTAAAGGGCGTAATACCGGCTCCTACTGATGAGTCGCCAGTAAGCACGAAACGAATGTGCATGAGATTATACTTTCCGTTCATGCTGCCTTTGGTTTATCCTTCTGGTCACAACTGAACTAATTTGTTACTAGGTTCGCAAAACCTAATAAATACTTGCATATATTAGTTCTTCGCAACAAACAGTATGTAACTGTAATATATTGAATTGAATGATGTCATGCTTACCGCGAAATGTGGTAACTGATATCGATGAAGGCCAGAGTGTATGGTTTAACTGGAGTAACAGGTGTTCGGAAATTGTTGTAATTCTCAATTTGGGTGAACTTTAGCATAAAATTATATCCATCAGGTTGGTATCATGTACCGACTCGGAAACCATAGTGTTAGTATCCGGTACTCATCGATTTCAAAAAAGGTATCAGTTACTAACACAATAGCCATAGTGTTAGTATCCTTTACAGACTCGGTATATATATTATATAGTGTGAGTTAGCATTGAAGTCGCATTGTCGTTGACTTTAGATTATGTTAGCTTCACTATTAAAGGTTTACACATTCGTCTAGGAGATTGTACCGTCCTATTATTCCACATTCTTCTACCAAATATATAGTGGTTAAAGGGCGTAATACCGGCTCCTACTGATGAGTCGCCAGTAAGCACGAAACGAATGTGCATGAGATTATACTTTCCGTTCATGCTGCCTTTGGTTTATCCTTCTGGTCACAACTGAACTAATTTGTTACTAGGTTCGCAAAACCTAATACATACTTGCATATATATTAGTTCTTCGCAACAAACAGTATGTAACTGCATCCTCATCGCAATATGACCTCACGACGTGATATGGCATTTGTGATAAAATAACGATTCAGTTGAGATCAGGTGCAACCTTAGTTTTCAAATGATGCTAAATTAGCTGAACCTGATGTGGAGACAGACTAAACACATAAATTGGTTTCTCTTGCTAAATTGCTTTAGATGCACGGCTTCTGTGGCCGAGTGGATGGGTTGCAAGTCTCCAAAGCAAATATTCTGCAGTTCGTGTCCTGATCACAACCATTGTTGTAAGTAATCGATAAGTATAAAATAAGGCTGATACAGGCAAACTTGATGGATGACACTTGCTACCGCATTATATTTGATGTTGGCACGACATTATAGATATATATATATATATATATATATATATATATATATATATATATATATATATATATATGTATATATATATGTTGCCCTAAATTGTCATAAATTTGTCTCTTAGTTGAACACAGTATTAACGCCAAGTCTCATGATGGGCAATACAATTTAACAATAATTGATTGCGTGGGTGCTGGTAACAATTATTTAAATCAAGTTTCCGAGCTTGAAGTAAACACCAATCCCATTGTATTTAACCAGTCGTCGAACAACATAACAAAACTACCGCCAGCTGCAATGCACTGACGCGTTTCGACCTTCCATGATCATCATCAGAGTACGACGGCAAACTGACTATCGAGAATCAAACTGCATTGAATATATATGGAAATCAAATTTAGATGTGCGGCTCCTACCTCTAGCACTCTCGCATACATTGAACTTGACTGGAAATTTATTTATATGTGGCGAAAGCTGCATACAGTTAATGTTCGTGACTGCATAGAAATTGTGTAGCCGACATTTCCAGTCAAGTTCAATGTATGCGAGACTGCTAGAGGTGAGAGCCGCATATCAAAATTTGATTTCCATATATATTCAATGCGGTTTCATCCTCCATAGTCAGTTTTCCGTCGTACTCTGATGATGATCATGGGATGTCGATACGCGTCAATGCGTTGCGGCTAGCGACAGTTTTGTTATTTTGTTCGACGACTGGTTAAATAGGATGGGATTGGTGTTTACTTGAAGCTTGCAAACTTTAATTAAAGAATTCTTATGATAACCAAAAGAATCATTAATTGAAAACAATCCTTTGAGTGTAGATCACATTTTATGATGATAACCAATTGTTAATAATATTGACAATAATTTAAACCAACGGGAAAGACCGTTCAAGAAAATTTACCTAATGTACGAAAATGAGCAATATTTATAATTTAACACTAAGTCCATCAATAAACTGTAAATACTTTTCTGTACATACAAGAATATAAGGACTAAACATAAGTCGTTCCACAAACAAGATTGGCAAACTGTACGTATAATATTAAAATTACATTAAACACCAGTCATTTTATGTCCACGTATCCCTTAAAAATAAATTTCAATCAAAATAGCGTTTACTTAAGATTTAATCACTTTTATAAGGAAGTCTACAATGGCCCCTGCACTTAAGTCAAATTGTAAGTAAGTAAGATTGTAAATAATAATTTAAACAAATGAAGAAGACCGTTCTAGGAAAATGGCATAATTTACGAAAATGCGGGCTGTACTTAATCTAACATTATGATCGTCAATAGACATGATCTGCGTTTTGACTAGCACAGTTTTAATTCCACCTGGTTTATTTCTTCACAATATTTCGACGAATGTCTTCTTCATTTTACCCATCATCATAAGTTTTAAAAACCAAACTAATGAAGCAAGCTACTTTGTTTCTTTTAAATTTATGATAATTAGTGAACTGAAGAAGACATCCGCCAACGGATGTTGAAATATGTTGAAGAAACAAAACAACTTAAATCAAGACTGTGTTAGTCAAAACGCAGATCAGATAATTTCAATTAATCCGGTTTCGCAATTTTCTCATTCTTTTAGTCAATAGACATGGTTGGTAAACCGAAAATAGTATTCTGTACATACAGGATTCACACACACACACACACACACACACACATATATATATATATATATATATATATATATATATATATATATATATATATATATATATGCTTGTGTATATGCGCGTGTGCAATATTGTTATAGACTTTATAGTTGGTCCCCTAAAAAGTTATGCTTACCTGTAATAAAGTTCGAAGAATTTATACTAAAATGTCAATCGTTGAGCATGAATGAGGTTTTAGAATGTGCTTTGTGAGTGTATTTAATTCATTTAGTTCCTGAAGCATTAGCGCTGACGATTAATTCAATAATAAACAATGCATTGATACAAAGTTATTCAAGAATACAAGTGTATATCAGACATCCTTTTTAATGCCTTTTCAATTTATTAATCGCCACAAACTCTTATCCGATTTTAGATACCAGACTGGAATATTTCTTCTTAAGACAGTTCAATCGATTATGAGTTACAATGCAGTCTTGTAGGGCTTTTTGAATTTTTTGTTCTTATTTGGCTCTTTTATATGATCTTAAATATATCGTATTTGCGATTATCGTTGACAACTTAATAAACTTTAATATGTCATTGAATGAGATTCTGCGATGAAATAATTCACTGTTGAATCTTATAATTAAATTTCAATTTTACACCGCTATATGACTAAAATTGAATTTTCTTCATGACAACGGGAAGAAACATTTTTCACCCACACATTATGCGTGATAAATCGCCCAATATTACATTTCCTAGTCAAATTAAAATGATGCAAATTATACCATTATGTGAATGTCCACTTAATATTTATCAAACGAAATTGACTTTTATATATTAATCTATAAAATATGCAAATGCAAAATTAAAAAAGAAGGAAAGGCTTACCAACGAAATTCATACTGTTTAGAATTCTTTTTTTGCAGGCTTTTTAGTCCGATGGTGGTCATAAATATCTAACGCCGTTTATCTATCTTGCTGTCTTTCTATATGTTTCATTCTATCTATCCATAGCTCTCGCTTTCACAACCACTTTATTTCGTCATTGGTCATTGGTTCCATGTTTATCTATTTAATTATTGTAACTGCGCTTTTGTGTTTACGTTCACTGTTACTATAAACAACAAATTTATGACATGATGTAAAGGTGTACATAAGGCGACAATGACAGTAAAAATCTCTCAATTTATTTAGAACCCAGTTACGTATTGCAACCGGGCCCTAAATGAGAGAGAAAGCTTAGTGTGGCAGTAAAAGCTGATTGCACGACGAATTTCCATTTGCTTAAGTACAGGGGACATAAGGCCGGCAAAATAACTGATAAGCTTTGTTTACCTTCAAGGCTTCAGTCGAAGCTTTGTCGATCGGTCTAATGGGAAATGGCGAAAAAATCAGATGAAAAAGATAAGCACAGACAATCATAACTCAGGTGATGAAAATATTTCTTGAAATGAACTTTGCGTGTCTTAGATAGACACAACTCACATTTTAATCATCCAGTCGTACAATATACCAACCTACCACCAGTCGAGGGTATTGACGGTTTTAGACCTTTCACGATAAACATCAGACCATGACGGCTAACTGACTAACTAGGATCCAACCGCAATTCATGTGTAAGTTATTGGAAATCAGATATCCTGTTCTGACCGCTAGTAGGCTTGCACATTTTTTACTTGACTGTAAATACCGCGTGCACAATTTCTGTGCCGTAACGAATATATAATAATTGCATCTTTACTACATATTTGTAAGCTATCCAATATGACATTCGTTGATTGCGCGAGTGGTAATAACAATTCCAGTTTGCGAGCTTGAAGTAAACATCAATCCACTGGTATTTAACAAGTCGTAGAACAACATAGCAAAACTACCGTCAGTCACACGTACTGACGCATTTTACCTTCCATGATCATCATCAGGATACTACGGCAAACTGACTAGCAAGGATCAAACCGCAATGCACATATATGGAAGAAAAATTTATGGCTAAAATTAAAGCGGAACTACTCGGGGTGAGAGCCGCATATCTACATTTTCTTTCTATAAACATGCATTGTTGTTTTACCCTCGTTAGTCAGTTTGCTGTCATACTCTGATAATAATCATAGAGGGTCGAAAAACGTCAGTACGGGTGACTAATGGTAGTTATGCTATGTTGTTCGACGACTGGTGCTTACTTGCAGCTCGCAAACCTGATTTAAATAATTATTGCGTTTGACATGAAAAAAAGGAATGAGAATTTGATAAATTAAACGTACCAGTATGTTCTGTTGGTATCTAATTAAATAATTAAAGCTAAGAACAATAATGCCTACATTTATATTACTCTTTCGAGCATCGCTGTGATACGCTAGCTTTTACGCCAGGCATGATCTTACCTGATATAAAGTCATCGAATTTGTTATTATATAGCCACCTTTGAAACTATTATCGGTAGCTGGTGTATAATTGAAAATTCCCGTTTAATTCTTTAACACTGAAATCTATTTACGTTTTGATGAACGTTAGTCAGTTTACCGTCGTGCTCTGATCATAACCAAGGAATGCCAAAAGGCGACAATATGTGACACCGACCATAGTTTTGTACTGCCCAATTGTACCACATTCCCTGGTAAAATATGTAGTGGGTATATGGCATTATACCGACTCCTAATGATGAGTATCCAGTAAACATAAAGCGCATGTGTACATGAGATTATACTTATCGTTCATGCTGATTTTGGTTAATCCTTCTGCTCCTAATGGAGCCATTATATTACTCGGTGCACACCACCTTATACACAATTGTATGGTCTTACTAAATGGGATTAGTTCACGTCTCAATTTCGTAAATTTGATCTAAAATGTTGTTATCAACACCCGCGCAATTGATGGTTGTATATTTGTATGGTTCTTATTCGTGTAAAGAGAGCTGTAAACATGTTAGGCTTGCAATTTAATAAAAATTATGCAGCCGAAATTTTCAGTTAAGCAAAATGTATGCTAGACTATTAGAGATGAAAGCACAGCTGTTCGGTCCGTTTTATTTTGTTTTCTCTCGTGCTCCAACAATGACAATCGAGGTCGAAACAAGCACATATTTGAGACAGACAGTATCTCTGCTATATATAATTAAACGAGCATTGGTTGCGCGGGTGGTGCTAACACTTTATTGATGTATTATCATTAGCCGTGCAATCAATGAAAGTTTAATTGTATACCTTACGTATACGTGGGGCATTTCGCAAAATTTTAATGTGCGTTACTGCATAGAAACTGTGCAGCTGGCATTTCCATTTAAATTCCATATCCGCGCAATTTTCAGGGGGGACGACCACATCTCTGATATGAGACACCTTTTATATGGATTGAGGTTTTGTCCTTAATAGTCAGCTTGCCTGCATGCTATGGTAACGATCATGATTGATTGACACGCATAAATATGTGCGGCCTACTTCAGTTTAGCCATGCTCTGCAACTGGTTTAATTAAATGAAATAGTTTTTATCCTTAATTCACAAACTTGATTTTAGAACAGATATTATTTATACAGAACCACTTAACACACAGTTATCCTTTTCCATGTGGATTATCAATCTAAGGCGATCAACTAACGCATAAATCTATTGTTAACTCGAAAATTTGGATTAAATTTGAATTAAATAAGATAGGTATTTATTCCTAGTTCACAAACTTGATTTTAGAACAGGTATGATTTAGAGAGATCCACTTAAAACACAGTTTTCGTTTTCCATGTGGATTATCAATCTAAAGCGATCAACTAACGCAGAAATTTTTGTTAACTCGAAAATTTGTATTAAAGTTCAATTAAATGAGATAGGTATTTATCCCTAGTCTACAAACTTGATATTTAGAACATGTATGATTTAGACAGAACCACCTTAACCCACAGTTTTCGTTTTCCACGTGGATTAGCAATTTAAGGCGATCAGTTAAAACAAAAAAAATTTCTAACTCAAAAGTTTGGAATTAAGTGAATTAAGCGTCTTTGTGCTACTTTAGTTCATTCATCTATCTTACCGTTTTCCCCAAAATATAAATACTACCAGAAAGAAATGTCGCTGTAAAGAAGATTTAATTTTAATCTATAATCATTATTGAATAATGCCACCCTATATCCACCCCAGCACATTTTTGGAAGGTTAACGTAGCTGCGTGTGCTGCTTAATGTTGGCATTATGCTTCCAGGTTGATTGGGAGAATTTTATAATTCATTTGTTTATCATATTATGCTAGTAAGTTTGCATTGTTTACGCAAACTGCTTGCCCACCGCATTCATCGGTTAATCTTAATTGATTTTGATAAACAATGCAGGCTTTATTACAAATTTAGTGGCTCTCTATGTATTGCAAAACAATACACTTAAAACAGGTAAAATATCGGGCGAATATGCTTACCTGCTTCATATTTAAGAGATTTAAGTCGATAATTCAGCCTAGAAACAACTCTTTTAAAATTCATTTTACTTTACATAATAAAACTAATGTGTATTATCAACTATTTGTAACAAAGTGATGTATTGCAACTAACAATTTGAAGTAAATTTTCTTAAACAGAATAAATCTGCACATTTGAGAAAATAATACGCATAAAACGGAAAAAATTATAGTTATATAATTAGTTCATATTTATATAGTGAAGAATATTTGGATTAAGACAAAATTAACTTAAAAAAGCAATTTTTATTCAATATATTAAATATAAATAAGGAAAATTTCAAAATTAAATGTTTTAAAATAAGCTTAATTTCGTTTACTAATATTGCTGTTAATTCTATTTATAATAATTTGTTTAAATCAACACCGATTCTAATGTCATTACGTTTGCTTTATTTACATCCAATTCTACATGTTTAAGTACTAATATCACTAATAATCTATAATTTAAATACATTGAAGTAAATGGTTGCTTTTATAGTATTACTAGTCGTGTAGGGATAAAAGCTTTACAGATAATAATGGTGATAAAACTAAAACAAATAACATAATAATAAATTATTTATAATTTAGAAAAATTCATCAATAAGTTATTTTAACTGTTGGGGATTTCCTTAATTTATTCATTTCTTTCTGACCAAAAATTTGTTGCAAGATTTTCGACTACTTTTATGGATAAAATATGTTAAATTGTTAAATAAATCGTGAATGACACGAATATTTGTTTATTTTACTTTAAAAAATATTGTGTAACTTTACAACAATGTGCGATTGCTAATATTGATGAATTGCTGACAGAAGTTTGTGTAATATTCAAATGAACGCCCACACATTTCAATTTAAAGTCTGATTATAAAAATGCAAACGATTTTCAGACTTGATTGCTTGGGACTGCGTGACCAAAATTTATCCAACTTTCATTGCTGGCTTAAAAGATGGAAAAGTTTTAATAATCCGGTTCATCTTTGAGAAATATAACATAACAATATATGCTGCGTTTATCTAGATCCTTTTAGTTGTTTTTCATAACTAATTCTTGAAATAGATTGAAATATTACGCGCACTAGTGTATCAGAAACACATTGTTTACTAAATGGTAAAAAAGAAGAAAAAAAACTTATAACAGTCTTTGGTTAAACTTATTGAGCTTGACTGGTTTTCTTCGACTTCAATAATGGTATTTACAAAATATTTGCAACTGGTATAGCGATATTTATTTCGTATCCGATTTATAACTAGTAATTGAAGAAAACTTTAAAAATATTATTAAAAACGATCTCGAAATTGCTTTACCTTATGTTTGTTACCCTTAGTTAAATACTTTGAATTTGACCAAGAAAATGCATAAATTAATAATAAATTAATTCAGAAAGGACAGATTTGCAAAATCAAATTTAGCATGGCCAAAATGTTAACCCCTATTGACGCAGAATATTTATATTATTAGCCAATAATCAAAGGTAGCAAACACGAAGCCCGTAACCCACCATTCATATAATTAGGTAATGTGGAGTGGAAGATCAGCGTGACCTTCTCGACACTCGCATAACCAATAAGCTTACGAGTCAAACCAGCAGAAATTTAGAAAGAAAAAGGAAGCGCACGCTCGGGTAATTTTCATTCTGTATGCGACCTGAGGTCAAACTTACACTAAACATATCGAATCCACTCTATAAGTTGTACGGTCGTAATGCATTTTGCGCTATGATCATTCCCCTGTGTGAAGTAATCGCTATTTTGAATTAGAAATTGCGTAGATAACACAATATCGGAATATAAAACACTTGAACCTTATAATAGTTACATTTTCTTGGCTACGGAGGCCTAAAGTATACGCATTTATGCATTATAAATCTCGTAGCTAGTAAAAAGTGAGTTCATGTAGTAACAGAAGGGTATTTAAAAGTCAACATGCATAAAAATCAAAACTTCATTTACAAGCTCAGTTTGTGCTAATTGGCGACTCATCAGTAGGAGCCAATACTACGCCAAAAACCTACTATTTATCTAATTAAAAAAAGTGAGATCTTTGAACTGTGCAATCTCCTATAGGTATAGGAGATATATCGGTAGCAGAGTCAACCTCCTAAAAAATCATAATCAAAGCGGCTGTTTATACAATTTACTAGAATGGTACACATTATACCGTGAGTTGGCTTTGAAATCCCATTGCAATATTTTTATTTGACATTGAATATACTACTGCTTTAATAAACATACGTATAGAAAATAGCTCAGTACAAAATTTCCACGTTTTTAAGCCCCTCGTGGACATCACATTTAACATTTTCGAGTTGAATCAGTCATCACTGAATGGAATATTAGCGATAAATGATAACGAGCCAAAACAAATGCAGCGATTTGTGGCAACGACATTTTTTTGCGAGATTTTATCTTTGAGACAAGGAGATTAGACTCAAGAATAATTTTGTGAAGTCTGT